>PVJI01012949.1:0-49550 GCA_004026765.1 Micronycteris hirsuta | reverse complement strand
TGTCCTGTAGACCTAAAGGTCATGAGTTCTATTCCCAGTCAGGGCACACACCCAGGTTGCAGGTTCAATCCCTGGTCGGGGTGCATTCGAAAAGGCAACCAATCCATGTTTTGCTCTCACATTGATTTCTCTCTCTCCCCCCACCCCCATCCCTTCCCCTCTCTCTAAAAGCAATGAGAAAATGTCCTCAGGTGAGGATTAAAAAAAAAGAATCAAAAGGACAGTTCCCTGTATTCTGAACGTGGGCTCCCCGCTCTGGGCGGTTCAGCGCACACTCCGATTCCTGGCCTTATAAATGGGGTGCACAGCCACTGCTGCTGCTGGGGAAGACTGGCTGTGGCCTGGCCACCGGTTGGTTCCTTTCCTGCTGTTGTTTTTATCCCACCACGTGCCAGCACCATGCTGGTACATGGTTGGTGCTTTCTCTACCCTGGCCAGCCAGAAGTGTCCAAGGGAACTGTGTCTGCCCGCTTCCCTCTGAGTCCCTAAGGCCTAGAACAGGCCTGGGTAGAAAGCAGGTGCTCAGTAAATGTTTGGGAGTGAAGGGTGAATAAACAAAGGTGAGTGAACGAGCATCCGGTGTGAAAGGATTAGGCTGGGGGAGGGGAGCTTTGTGGGTTAGCCCCCTCCCGCTTCATCCCTCCTGGGTTAATCCTGAAAGATTAGCCTGGGCACAACGCCAGGTCACTGGCCACTGGCCACTGACCCAGAGCTTTGGAGTGAGCGTCCGGGAGTAGTGTGACCAGATGTGTACAGAGTGTGGAGGCCACTCCTAACAACCCTTTTCACCTCAAGATGGCCCTTCTGTCCCCCACCCTGGACACGGTCCTCACTGCGGTCTTTAGCGTCCTCTTCCTGGTGCTGGCCTTGGTCCTGCTGTGCTTCTTCACCTGCCGCCTGGCCAGGCCGCTCAGGTAGGAGAGCTCCCCTGGCCTGGCTTCCTCTTCTGCAACCTCCTGCCTGAACTCCTATAGCTCCTGTTTGCTCTTGTGGGGTAGGACAGGGTGGGCATAGCTTCCCTTCCTGTCCGTGGTGGGGAAACTGAGGCCCAGAGAAGCTGGGTTGGCCTGGGGTTGAGGTGCACTTGGGGCACAAGCTTCGCTCAGTTTCTTAAACTGTAAAATGGGGGCTAGCAGCTCTTGGGAGGATTCAGTGAGATCACAGATGTAAACACTTAGCACGGGGCTGGGTATAGGAGTGCCCAAGAAGTGGTAGTGATTTTTATCAGATCTATTATTCTGCCACTAGTCCCGAGCCTTTGAGACCCAGCCCAACTCCTAGGGCTCCCGTGTCTTCTGCCCCAGGATGCTGACTCAGGGCCAAGGCCTGGCCCCTCAGCTCTCTCCTCTGACCTGCCAAGTAGCTGGTCCTTCTGCCCGGCCCAAGCCAGAGCCGACCAAGGCGTCTGCACACTCGTCATGAGTAATCAGGGCACGTAGCTGGGAGCCTGGCAGAGACAGTCTGGCTGGGAGGTGGCGTGATGGGGTGGACACACTCTCGGGTACTCCATGCTGAGCTGGTAGAGCACTGGCAGAGGTTGGTGGGCAGCCAGGGCCCCCGCAGCCCCCAGCTGGGCCCCTCGGAGCCCATCAGCCAGGGCTGCCAGACAGCAGGCTTGGAGCCTTCGCGTGGGGGTGGGAGCATGGGAGACAGAGCCAGCAGGGGCGGGGTGGGGGTGGGGGGTTCTGGCTTCTGAAGGGTTTCCTGGCTCCCCACCCCCTCTCCTTTCCAAGCAGAGGCCATGGGAGAAGAAGGCACGTGTCAGTCTGCAGGACAAGCCCCTTTCACTGTCACATCCCTGGGGCCGGAATTCAGAACATTTCAGCCGTTACCATGGGGCCTTTCATTCAGTCAGTGTTATAGAGTCGCTTCAGTGTGCACGGGCTTGGGGATGGATAAGGTGGTCTTTACCATCGCAAAGCGACCCTCTAGCAGAGAAGAGCGACAAATAGGCCTAATCATGCAGGGACCTCCTGGGGCCGCCCTTCGCTTTTATCTTTCCTCATTGCTTGTTTGTTTTGGACCCTAGGTGCGGAGCTGAGTAAGTCCTATCTCTCAGTGCATGGTGTATGGTCATGAGCTCAGTTCTTGTTTTATTCATTCATCTTCCCCTTCATCCCTGCTCCCTGCTCCCCATGACCTAGCGCACCACTCCCCAAAGCTCCTCATGTTAATGTGTTTAACTCGTCCTTGAATTTGTAGGTGTCCTCGTAAATTATGCTGTTTTCTGCATGTGGGTGTGGCTTGCATAACTGCCTTGATTTCTTTGCATTCTTCACTCAGTCCATACTACTGCTGTGACTTCTGGTTTTGATACCACTGCCCCGTGGCTATTGCCGCCCTCACCTTTATTAATTCATTCCCCCCGTTATAGACAGAGACAAAGCCTTATAAGCCAGCGGTCGGGGGAAATATGCCAAACGTCTCTCCAGAAGCACGATGGTTTCTGTCGGTTTTTGGTATAAAGTCCTTGTTAAGTTAAAGGAATTCTTTTTGATTCCTGGTTTTCTGAGGGCTTTTCTCATGTAGTTGTCTCTGTCCCCATTCCCTCTTCCTAGATGATCTCATCAAGTTTTATCAAGGCTTAAATATCACCTATATGCCCAGGTTTCCCAAGTGTACACCTCTAGCCAAGACCTCTCTCCCAAATGCCGAATGCATATACCTAGCAGTCCACTGATGTCTTCACTTCTAAAAGACATCTCAGACTCAACATGTGCAAAACCACGTTCCCTGTTTCCCCCACCAAGTCTATTCCATCTCCCACCTCCAAACACCATCCCAAGTGCTGAAAGACTGAATGCTTTTCTGCAAGATCAGGAACAAGGCAAGGACGTCTGCTCTTGCCTCTCCAATTTAATATGATGCTGTAAGTCCTAGCCAGTGCAATAAGGCAAGAAAAAGAAATAAAAGGCATACCAATTGGAAAAGAACAACTGAAATTCTCCCTATTTGTCAATGCCATGATTATCTATACAGATGATGCCAAAGAACCCACAGAAATGCACACAAAACTCCTAGAACTAATACATGAGTTCAGCAAGGTCCCAAGGTACAAGTATTTATTTATTACTAAGTACAGTTGTATTTATTTGTACTTATTTGTACTAGCAATGGACGAGTTAAAATAATGATGTTATAATAGTGAGCCCCAGAGTGAAATACGTCGATATAAATTTAACAAAACACATACAGGGTCTGTGTGCTGAAGACGACCAAAGACAAGAGGCAGACTGCTCGCAAGTGGAAGACTGGACGTTGCAAAGACGCGGACCCTTCCCAAACTGGTCTGCAGAGTTAATACAAGACCAAGCAAGCGATAGTGATGGAGAACAGAGCTGGGGTGGCCGGGTTTAGGGAAGGGGCGGGTCGGGGGGGCGGGGGAGGCTTCTGTGACGACAGTGAGAGAGCCCGAGAGCGCTTTTTGGAGTGCTGGCACCGTCTGTGTCCTGATTGTTGTGGAGGTCACACGAATCTACACACGTTTTAAACCTCAGGATCTCCGTTCTACACTTGGGGAGCCAAAGCCCCACCCCTGGATGGTTCCCCAGTGAAGCCTCCTTGCTAAGTCTGGAGCCAGCAGCTCTGTGGTCAGGTTACCTGCTATCTTCTCTGCTACCTGCTTGTTTGTGATTCCGGGCAAATCACGTTTCCCTTGGGGACCTTGCTTTCCACACCCACAGAGAGATCAGAAGTCCCGCTCCGTCCACCGACCAGGTTATCGGTGAGAAATCGTGGTGAAAGGCTCTAAAACCAGTGAACCGTGTGCAACACACAGGCCTTTTCCATTTGTTTCCATGTCCTGTGTAGATTGTGGAAATAGGCTCCCAGAGAGTAGCGTTTTCGTACTATGGAAGTAAAACAGACGTGCGTGAAGTATCCGTATCGTCAGCTTTCAGTGTGATCGCACCCGGCACCCAGGTCAGTCAACGGAACAGCACCTCACAGCTCCCTGGGCCGCCTTCAGCCTCCATACCCCCAGTTTGCTCTTTATCTTGTCTTCTAACACCCTTGGTTAGTTATTATACTTTGTCTGGTGGGAATCGCACTGCATGTGCTCTTGGGTCTGCCTCCGTCACTCAACCTCCCCTTCGCAAGATTCATCCAAGTTGTTTGGGGAGTTGTCGATTACTGGTTCTCATCGTTGCGTGGATTTCCATCGTGGGAACCCACACCATGTGCTCGTCATCCTGCTGAAGACGGACACCGTTTTGAGGTCACTAGGGACCGGGCTGATAGGAACATTCCTCTACATGTGTTTTAGTGAACTTGGAAATAACGGGTGGAAGGCATGTGTGTGCTGTCAGCCCTGTGAGAAGCTGCCAGTTTTCCATCGTGGTTGTACCAAGCTGCACCCCACCTGCAGTGAGGAGATGCTCGGGAAGTCTGCATCCTTGCCGGCACTCCGACTTTCTCGCACACACAAGGAAGGGATTGGGGTGCTTCTCTCCTTCCTCCTGCCCTCCTCGCTTGGAGCACTGGCTTTCACTGGGGTAAATATTTACTGTGCAGACCCTGGAGTACAAACAAGGCAAGCTCCTGGTGTGGTGCGTGAGACAGATCACGAAAGAATTACTGCTTCCGAAACGGGGAAGCACGTGCAAAAGTTGAAATAGCATGAAGTTCAGAGGTAGTGTATGGGCAGGACTGATTGTCCTGGAGGCTTCCTGACGTCAGTTTTAAACTATTTTGGATAATATTTTTAAATGTGTGAATTTTTTTTTAGAAATTATTTTTAGAGAGGGGGAAGGGAGGCGGAAAGAGAGGGAGAGAAACAGTGATGTGCAAGAGAAACATGGATTGCTTGCCTCTCGCACGCCCCCAACTGGGCACCTGGCTGTAACCCAGGCCTGTGCCCTGACCAGGAATCCAACCGGCGACCTTTTGACCTTTCGGTTCACAGGCCAGCACTCAATCCAGTGAGCCACACCAGCCAGGGCTATTTTGAATAATATTTTAATGTATCGATATTGTACATCAATTTAATAACATGTCAGTGATGTTGGGATTTACTCAGGAAGTGTTAGGAAACTACGCAGAATGAAAAGCTAGAAACCATCTGAAATGCCTTCACTCAGAGCTAAGGGCTTGCTGTTGGAGGCAGGGTATTTCTCTTCCATTCCCGCCCTCCCCGCCCCCCCTGCCAGGCCAGGTTTCTAAGGAGCCAGGTGATGAGGAAGGGGGTGGGAAAGCACTGGGCTGTGCGAGGGATGGTGTGTCTCGTGGACGCGGGTGTTTCGTGGGATGTGGTGCCAGTGGCCCTGGCCCCCGGGGTCCAGCGTGTATGTTTTGAAGGTTGAATCAAGGCCCCTTGTCCAGCGGTGGAGTGCTTTCTTATCTATCGAGACAGTAACAGTAGGGAGCTGGCCATCCCTGCTGCTTCTGCAAAAAGTAACATCAACGGAACAACCCCGCCATGGGGTTGGAGCTGCCGTCCCTGAGGAGCTGCCTGCACTTGTTACCCCTCAAACCTTTGGGGCATTAAAACTGGGCAAAATAACCTTTGGCCCAGGCCCTAAGTCAGCATTGTAGTCACACAGCTGTTTGCAGAGATAATGGAAAAAATGACTATGACATTCTGACTGAAAACTAATGACTTTTGTTAGAGTTACCACCACCATGTTACTCTGCACCTGTAGAGAAATTCCTTCCTTAGTTTATCTGCATCCTTAAAAATTCCTCCCTTCCACCAATGTGATTATTCCCCTCCCTCATAAGTACCTCTTACCTTCCCTCCCTAAGCTAAACGCTATTTGGGTTTCTGCCTGAATCAATGCTTCCCAGAATTGCAATTCTTTTTGGACCTCTTGAGACTTAAAGTAACGTTTTTTAGGTTATCACAACAAATGGAATAATCATTTTTATCTTGGTTTTGGTGGAAATAATAACAATATTTCCCAGTAAAACTCATGCCATTTAAAAGTCTTCATCTTCCAATAACATTTGTACACGAGAGTTAGCACATTTCTCAGCTGTCAGTGGGGTTATTCCCCATGAACCTAGCAAGATCATCACAAGTTAAAAACATTATTATACCATTAATACATGCTCACTTTTAGGCAATATGGATAATTCAAAAAATAAAATAAAAAAGAAGACTGACGGACTGAATGAATGAATGAATGATCACTCAGTCCTACTGCCCAGAGAAAGCCATAGTAAATATTTTTTTTTTAAAGATTTTATTTATTTATTTTCAGAGAGAGGAGAAGGGAGGGAGAAAGAGCAATGTATGGTTGCCTCTCACATGGCCCTCACTGGGGACCTGGCCTGCAACCCAGGCATGTGCCCCGACTGGGAATCGAACCGGGACCCTCCGGTTCCCAGCCCGCGCTCAATCCACTGAGCCACACCAGCCGGGCCCATAGTAAATATTTTGATGTGTTTCCTTCCAGTCTCTTTTTTTCTTTAATAACATTTTCAAAAAAATTATAAAGATAATATCTTAACACAGAAGAAAAATGGAGAAATGCGGAAAATATCATCAGAGTCACCTGTAACATTACTATGTGGAAATGCCCACCCTTCTCAGCCAGTCTCTTCCTCTACGTCACCACTATAGTTTTCGTATCCGTCACCATAAATGACAAGCTCTGGAAGAGAATGTAGCGAATGCAGGTGCCCCTCTAAGAAAGGTTGGACGCTTTTTTTTTCATTCTGAGAAATGTGGTCTCAGATGCTTTCGGGACACAGGTAATTAAAAGACCGGAGACTGATGTTCTGGAACGGCGCTTTTCAAGGCGTGATCCAGGAACCAGCAGCAGGGTCATCACCTGGGAGCTTGTCGGCAGTGCGGTCAGAATCTCTGGGCAAGGGCGGGGATTTGAGGGGGCAGAATGTGGTTGAACAAGCCTTCCAGGAGTTTCTGACGCCTGCCACACTTTGATGCATGCTGCAGAAAGATGGGACTCAGATGGACTGAACGTGGGATTTTCCCCGGGAAATGGAGGAGCCATTCGGCAGCCCAGTCCCTCATTTAACATTCAATAGCTGTGTGATTAAGCTTCCTGAGCCGGGGACCACCTAGGTTTGTAACCCCAGGTTCGGCCTGTAATAGGTGCTCAGCAGCTACTTAATGAATGAACCAACAAAGAAATTAAGTGAATGAACATAGGAACTCTGGAGCTGTAGCCCACGTGTCTTTTAATTTTTTTGTTGTTCATTTCTAGGATCGGAACATCAGCTAACATCAGCTAACGGCTTGCCCACCTACAGCCCACCCCTCCCACCCGCAGCGATTGGACCCTTGGGCTCCGGAGAGGGAGCGGGTCCTGGAGTACACCATGATCTCACCGTTCTTAGTGCTGGCCATCGGCACCTGCCTCACCTCCTCCTTAGTGCCAGGTGGGAGTGGGGGGCACGGGCAGAGGGTGGGGGGCACCTGCTGCCAGGAGGGAGGGATGAGGGCATTGTCTGTGTTCAGGATCATGGAACCATCCAAAGTATTTAAGAGCTGAAACGAGTGTTCAGAAGGGGAAACCCCACCTCCGCCACCGCCTGTGTTCATGTTGTAGGTCATGCTTTCCCCCTTTGTTTTCCTGTTCTTTAAAAAATTTTTTTTTTAAATTTTATTGATTTGAGAAAGAGAGGAAGGGAGAGAGCTACTTTCCTATTCTTTAATTGGGGTTTCTTTTTTTTTAATTAATTCATTTATTTTTAGAGAGAGGGGAAGGGAGAGAGAAATATCAATGTGTGGTTGCCTCTCACGTTACCCCCCGCCACCCCTCATTGGGGACCTGGGGACCTGCCCTGCAACCCAGGTATGTGCCCTGACTGGGAATCGAACCAGCGACCCTTTGCTTTGCAGTCCGGTGCTCAATCCACTGAGCCATACCAGCCAGGGCTGGTGTTTCTCTTTTCTCATCTCTCTGAGTATCTGAAATATAACTTATTCTATAAACTCTTCCAACTCCTGGTCTGCTAAGTCTCCTGTTGGTTTTGTCTGCTTAACTCATGGACTAGTACATTTCCTTGTGGTTCGTAACTCTTGCTTGTAAACTTGTCTTCAACAAGAGTTTGTCTGGTGGTTTTTTTTTTTTTTTTTTTTTTTTTTTTTTTTTTTTTTTTTTTTTTTTTTTTTTTTTTTTTTTTAGTGTTTTTTTTTTTTTTTTTTTTTTTTTTTTTTTTTTTTTTTTGGTGGTGTTTTGTTTTTGACCGGGGTCTCAACACGGAAGTGTTTCTACAGCGCCCTATTACCTTTGATTTTTCAATGAATTCTAGATAAGTTTTACGTTAATTTCTCTGTTTGAGGTTCTTACGCTATCAACTCAGACCCCGCTTAACCCTGGCTCAGATTTGGAGTTGAGTTCACATTTCTCATGACTGGCTTCCGGTCCCATCCCTTCCATAGCTCCAAGGCCAAACGTGCTCATTCAGACAGCTTTGACCTAGAGCTGGGTCTCATCTGACACCCCCAGGGCCCCTCAGCATCAGCGCCTGTTTACCTCTCTGCTTTTGAATTTCTTAGTTGTTCTGGTTTCCCCTCCCCCCAGCATTTCAGCAGCAGCAGTCAGAAAGGGGAGCCCTCCTTGGCGCAGTCCATTATGGGGCTGGAAGCTCCCCGCTTGCCCTCTTTGAGCCTTAATTTTCCATCTGCTCAGTGGAGATAATTTCTCCTTAAGGCTATTGCTGGAAGGACATGGGACCATCCTACTGTCTGGCAGAGGGCGGAGCTCTTAGGAAGACTAGGAAATTGGGGTACAGAGAAGGACTGGCCCTCCCAGGCCACCCAGAGAGTCTGTGCCAGAGCTGGGAATAGGACCTGGGCTGTGGGGTTCCCAGGCCGTCGCTCCCTCTACGATCCCACGATGCCTTTCGGTGTGTCTCTGTGGGGACCCGGGTCCCTCTGGGACTGAGTCCCAGCCTTCACAGCGCTCACAGCCCACCTGGGTGACGAGTGAGTGAGCAGGTGGGTGAAAAGGGAAAGAACGAGAAAGTGACAAAATGAGAGATTTTCAAATATTCGGCAATTCGGTTTTGTGTAATCTGTTTCATTTTAGCCATTCCGAGGCCTGTGCTGTGGTGGTACATTGTGTCATCTTCTCCTCCTCCTCCATCTCCTCCTCTTTTCCTTCTCCTTCTTTAACTATTTGGTATAACTCACACCAAAGCACACAGATCTTATGCAAATAGCTTGATGAGTTGAAAGAATATTTCTGTCATGGACACCCAGGTGCTTTCCTGTGTCCTCCCCAACTGACCCCCGCCCCCAAGCCAAAGAAAGTGACTAGGTGTATTTCTGCCACCAAAGATGAGTTTAGCCTCTTCTGAACCTCACACGATCAAAGGCGCACAGCGTGCACGGGGCGACAGCGGGCGCTTTTTACGGAGCGCTGTGGCGTGAGCATTTACATGTGCCATTTAACAGTTTCCGAAAACAGCGGCCCCCTGCTACTCGGTTGTCCAAAGCCCTCGGGGCTGAAATCAGTTTTCCGACAATGAAGTCAGTGTGACTGCCACGGTACTGCTCTGGGGACAAAGTCCTGCGATGGCTCTGGTGAACGTGACAAGGGCCCTGCAGGGAGCAAACACAGCGGGGAACTTGGCAAACTGGTGACGGAA
The DNA here is from genome assembly GCA_004026765.1 of Micronycteris hirsuta. NCBI lineage: Eukaryota > Metazoa > Chordata > Mammalia > Chiroptera > Phyllostomidae > Micronycteris > Micronycteris hirsuta. The sequence goes on along the minus strand of PVJI01012949.1, from coordinate 39,989 downwards.
CTTGTGTGGAGAAGGAGCAACAGGTGCAGGGCAGCGGGGGTGGGAGGAGAGGCAGGTTGTAGGTGGTCAGGGCGGGTAGAAGTTCATGGCCGCCCAGATGGCACCCAAACGACCACAGGAGGTCTTGGACCAAAGCCTGGGCACTGTGGTGTGTGGGGAGGAAGGCAGGAAGGAGATTGGGACCAGCCCAGAGCCACTGGGATCCCTGGTCTGAACCACCCGCCAGGCACTTTCCTGGGCTTTACCTCATTTAACCCTGCAGGTAGCTCTGTCCCCCCACTTTCCTGGGGCAGAAACCACAGTGGCAGGGTCTCGCATGGATGCACACAGCCGGTGGAAGGGCTAGGGCTCCAGCTGGGTGGGAAATCAGTGAGCTCAGCAGACTCCCTCAGAAGAGAGAGGTAGTGCGGGGGGCTGTCCGGGTGAAGGTGGTAGGCTAAGGAATTGGGATGCGGGAGACTCTTGGGGGAGAGGTATAAAGTACAGATGGGTCCAGGGCTGGAGGTTGAGAACTGCTTCCTTCCACCTCCTCGGCCCCCGCCTGCCATCCCCGAGGCAGGGGCACGGCCCCATAGGTGTGTGGGTTTCCTGTTTTGCTTCTTCGTCTTGATCTCAGCATCGTGTGTCTCATTCTTTAATGTGGAGAAGTCACTGCAGCGACTTCAGCAAGCTGTGTGTGTGCAGCGCCCGCGCTTGCCGGGAGCCGTGCCTGTGAGAAAGGAGTGCTGTGCCCTTCACCCACCACCGTCCTGAAAGGCAGCTCAGGCCCAAGCTGGACCCAGGCATGAGGGTCGTCCTCAGCCCACAAACACGTAGCACAGCCTTGAATAAGACCCTCCTATCCTCCTGGCCTCAGCCTTCCCTTCTGTGCAATGGGAGGCTGTTAAAAAAGAGAGTCCCTACAGAGTGTCCAGCTCCAGGCTTCTGCAGGCCAAGGCGCAGGTTTAATGGGGCCTGAGTACAGAGCAGAGTCCACAGACAGTGGGAAGGCCCCTGAGTCTGGCGAACGGGGAGTCTGGGCCTGTTTGGAAGGACAGGGGAGTCCCGGTCTGGTGATGGAATTACTAAGGGGCGGGGGGCCTTTAATCCTCTTCTGTGGGTCAGGTGGGTCACTTGCCTGATCTAATCCAGTCCTCATAAGACCTTGAGAGGAAGGTACAAGCAACGGCATTTGAAGGAGAGTCCCACCTCAGAGGTGACTTGTCTACACAGCCGACACTTGGCAGAGCAGGGCAGGGGGGAGGGAGTTGAGGTCCATTCAGGACTATAGCTGTGTTCTTTCCCCTGGAGGGTTGACTACTGGACACACGCAGGGCAGAGAGACAGAGAGAAAAAGAGAAAGGGAAGAGAGCGTGCCCACTTCCATTTTATCTCAAGATCAGGGATGCTGAACACGCTGATTTATTCTAACAGGAGCGAGATTGTGTGTAGCCATTTCAACTTGCCACCTTAAACAAAAGGCAGGTCTTCACACAAAAGGCAGGTCTGGCTTTTCAGCACCACCGTTAATGCTGCCACTGGGCCAGCTTTCTGCTGAACCTACTTTAATGAGTAAGCCAAGCAGAGTATATAATTGATGGCTGCAGACGTCTGGGGACTCCCGCAGTTGGAAGTAGTTTGTTCTCTTGAACAGCTTAAATATTACCTTCCTAATCGCGCTAGCACAGATTCATTTGCTGCCTTAGCAAAATGTCCCTCTACTGGGAGGAAGGAAAGAGCCCAGGCTTTGGAGTGAAACCCAGTTCTGCCAGTGTCTGCCAGTGCTGTGTGGCCTTAGGCCAGTTGCTTGGTGTCTCTGAGCCTTGGTTTCTTCATTCTGAGATTTGGGGAGAAGACCCAGGGTCCACAGGCTTGTTTGGAGGATTGGACTGGAATAGGTTTACAAACCACACGATGATTATCGGATGGGCAACAACAGCTCCCTCCCCAAGTCCTGGCACCTTCCCTCAAGCATGAGAAGCTGGGGTACATGTCAGTCTGGGGATTAGAAACCAGCCGCTCCCCATGCCAAATAACTGTCTGCCTCGCTGTCTGTACAGAGAAAGAGAAAGACCCCAAGTACTGGAGAGACCAAGCTCAGCAGACCCTGAAAAATGCCCTGAGGCTCCAGAATCTCAACACCAATGTGGCTAAGAATGCCATCATGTTCCTGGGAGACGGTGAGGCCTGGGGGGTCCCCAGGGTGGGGGAGCTGGACGGGGCACCTAGGTAGGGGCCCACAGAGCCAGCCAGAGGGGAAGGGGGCTGTGTGCAAGAGGCTGGAGCCCTGGGAAGCATGTTTAGGAGGATGGGAGGCCAGGCTGTGGACCCATGGGGTCTGCTGGGTCAGGTGGCCCCCGAGGGTCTGGGGAGGGAAGGGAAGGAAGGGCTGCCCAGTCCCATTTACGGAGTCCTACTCTGGTGCTCACTGCCCAGGCTCGAGAGCTATGGGTGCCTGAGAAGGCTGATTGCAGAGGGAAGAAGCCGGAGAGGCTGAGGCCCCCTTTCCCCACCACAGGGATGGGCGTATCCACGGTGACAGCGGCCCGCATCCTCAAGGGCCAGTTGCACCACAACCCCGGGGAGGAGACTAGGCTGGAGATGGACAAGTTCCCCCACGTGGCCCTCTCCAAGGTGAGTTCCAGCCCCAAGCCTTGCAGCTTGATGGCACGAAAGGGCCTGGCAAGGTGGCCGACACTCCAGGGGTCTCTGAGTGCCCCTTGTGAAATGAGGACAGCAACAGCTACTACCCAAGGCTTCATTTTGAGGGTTTTAGCTCACTGATGTTTAAAGATCCATTGGAGAATAACATATACAGAGAAAAGTGCATGAGTGCACAGCTTGAATTCTCACAGACTGTACGTGTCGGTACAACCAGCGTCCAAGTGGAGAAACCGGACGTGGCGGCAACCAGAGGGCCCCTGAGCCCCTGTCCCATCCCTGGGCCCTGCCTGCCACCCACAGATCAGCTGTTCCTGCTTTTGTGGCGGGTATGAAGGGGATCGTGCAGTATACCCTCCTTCCGCCGTGGTTCTGTTACAGTCCTTCCCTCCGGGCTGGTTCAGGAAGTTAATCAGAGTGCTGAGGCCGAGTGGTAGCTCTTGTTACGGTGTCTTCACGGGTGGTGGGGGTGGTGCTCTGCAATAAAGATCCTCTGCACACTCTAAGGGACTGGCAGGGACTGACCATAATGTCTTCTTCGCTTCCAAGGAGCTCTCCGGCTGGTAGCGGAGGGGGAGTTTCAGGGTCTCTACTAGAGGTCTGAAGGAGGGGGGCCTCTTCCTCATATCCCCATTCTAGATCCTCCTCCCCCTCACTTTCCCTCCCCTTCTCCCAGTCCCCCCACATCTTCAAGAACCCCCCTCCCTTCTCCAGGACTCACCTGCCTCTCCCGCCCGCTTGCTGGCTCCCACAGCCCTGGCCCCAGCCCCAGAGAGATGCTCAAGCTGACCCAGCCCTGCTCCTCTGCCAGATATTTCCATGTGTCGGACGGTTGCCTTCCTGCCCCTTCCTGCTGCCCTGGCAGGCAGGGCAGAGGGAGTGGGGCCAGGAAGCAGGCAGATGGGTGATCCTGTGGCTCTGGGTGGACATCAGGGGACATCAGGGCTCAGCCACAGCAATGGGAGACCTCACTGCCCCCTGAGCCCCCCGGTGTGAGTGGGGGTGGGCCAGGGCCTGGCCGTCTCTCAACCCTCCTTCTGCCTCCTGCAGACGTACAACACCAACGCGCAGGTCCCTGACAGCGCGGGCACCGCCACGGCCTACCTGTGCGGGGTAAAGGCCAACGAGGGCACCGTGGGTGTGAGCGCAGCCACCCAGCGCTCCCAGTGCAACACCACTCGGGGGAACGAGGTCACCTCCATCCTGCGCTGGGCCAAGGACGCCGGTGAGTGGGGGCAGCGGTGGGGAACGGGCCCCGCTCTGTGGCCCGCCTGGGCTTCGGTCTTCCCAGCTGTACGCCGCGAGGGGAGAACGAAGATGCTCTCGAGGGCTCTTCCAGCTCCCGTGTTCTCAGAGTCTGAAATGCTCATGGGGCCCCGTCCAGGACAGGCAGTCTAGTGGTTTGGGGACCCACTCGGGTGTGGGCTCTGGGCCTGGAGCAACTCCCCGAGTCTATTCATCTCACTGCAAAATGGGCATGAAGACATAGTCCCCTCATAGACTTGGTGTGAGGACGGCAAGGGGTTCAGCACAGCGCCAGCCCTGTGGAGGTCAGTACACGCCTCCTCCTCCCTTCCTGCTGGAATCGGGAGGCCCCGACCCATGTCCGCAGGAACTTTAGAGTCAGGGTATGGGGCCGGCAGGCATAGGTGACAACACTACCACCCGAGAGCCCTTAGGAGGGGCCCCTGTGTTCTCGCAGGGCACTCGGTGGAATCGGGTGCTTTCTGCAGGATTGGGGTTCAGCAGGGTCCACACTGGAGGGGAGGGCCCCAGCCCAGGAGCTCACAGCTCAAGGGTCCCCCAGGAGGCAGGCTGCCTGAGCTACCAGGGGTATGGAAGCCACTGTCCCCCTCTTAGTGCCGATGGGGGGCTGAGGCCCGGCAGCCATACAACCAGCGGGAGGCCAGCCTTTCGCTGGAAAGAGGGCCGCTTGCACACCACTGTCTCCAGATGAAGCCAACCCCTCCTCTCCCACACCCCAGGGAAATCTGTGGGCATCGTGACCACCACGCGAGTGAACCACGCCACCCCCAGCGCCACCTACGCCCACTCTGCTGACCGGGACTGGTACTCAGACAACGAGATGCCCCCGGAGGCCCTGAGCCAGGGCTGCAAGGACATTGCCTACCAGCTCATGCACAACATCAGGGACATCGAGGCGAGTCCAGGGCTGCAGCCAGCGCGGGGCCCACGGGCTGTGAGGCAGGGCCTCTGGTCTTGGGCACAGGCCGGCCCGGGAGAGGCAGCTGGCCTGGCTCCCCGTATACCTGGGAGGGCTCCCCGCCCATTAGGGGATTTGTGGTCGGGGCAGAGAGGCTCTGCAGGATTTCTCCGTGGTGGGGCTGAGGGATAAACCCTGATGTGGCCGCCACCACACCTCAGGAACCAGGCGCCCAGGGATTATTTTGTAAATTGGAACCTGGCGTTGCACCCCCCACCCCAAAACAGGGAGGCGGGGTGGCAGAGTGGCCACCTGAGGGGAGCGCCTGCCTGTACGTTCCCACTTGCGCACACAGGTACGTGTCTCATGCACTCACCCAGCGCCCCCGGGGATGTGTGGACGGGGGTCAGCACGGGCTCTCAGTTCTAAATGTCTGGGGTTCCAACCCATGTCCCGTTAATCACTGTGTGACCTTGGATCAGTTGCTTGCCCTCTCTGAGCCCTCCCTTTCATCACCCCTTTGTGAAATGTAGCTGTCCCGTAAACCAATTGCAACACCTAAAGAAAAGAACCCCCGTAGGGTTTAGCGCAGGACCTGATGCCTGTCGTGTGCTCGGGGAGTGTCCGCGTTTGTGCGGGAACCATGCGTCCGCGCCCAAAACGCAAGCTTTCGAACACGGAGCGGGTCCGTGTCCAGAGTGGGCATGTACTGCCGGGACGCTGCTCCCCTGGTGTGCAGACGGGTCCCCGCTCTCTCCCCTTAAATGAGCATCTCTGGCTTGTTCCTTTTTCAGGCTCTTGCTATCTCCTGGGGGTGTTGGGTGAAGGAGTGAGGGGGCTTTGGCCCCCTGAGTCTAGAATGGGGGTTCAGTGAGCCTCAGAGGAAGTCCCCCAGGTCACTCCTACCCCTCGCCTCTGTTTCTAACCTTACCAGATGGAACTCGTGGCTCCCAGACCTACCTTCTGCCTCCCGTGACGTCCCCCCGGTTTCTAAGTCACCCCTGGCCCCCATGCCAACCCCCGACTTCCCTCTCCCTAGTGGCGGATCGAACACCCCTTTCGGGACAGGGTCCTGTTGACCCTTGTGGTCAGCATGTGTCTGAGCCACAGCCACCATCCTGACTTGGCCTTCACGCGACTTGTGTCCTGGGGCAAGTCACTTCTCCTCCTCGAGCCTCAGTTTCCCCAGCTGTCCAACAACAACAGAGAGCACCCCCTGCCCCTCCTTGGAGCGCTGGAGGCTGAGATGAGGTCATGGATGTGAGAACATTTGTTGTACAAGCTCAGGCTATAATTACGGGCTGCTCCGGCTGGCAGGAGCCGCCGGAGGGGGACAGGAGCTGAGGGGAGAGTTCTCTGCTGGGGGTGAGGGGTGGTGGGGGGTCCTCGGGCCACTGGGGGCCGAGCGAGGGCGAGAGCGAGGAGGAGGCCCGGGTGAGTATTTCTCATCCTTTCTCTCCCATCGGCCCCACATCACCGCCACCCCAGAGCCCCCAGCCCCCAGCCCCCACCCCCCGGGCTGTACATGAAACAAAAATCCTGGTGTCCGCCCTGAAAATAAATATCTTTTGCTTTAAAAAAAACAAAGAAAGAAAGAAAGAAAGAAAGAAAGAAAAAGACACAAACCCAAACCCCAAAGCCAAACAGCAAGTCTGTTATTTGGGAGTTTAATGAGCCCGTGTGAAGTCTCTGCTGGGCTGGAAACGAGGCGGCTCCAGGCAGGAAGATTGGGGGCTTCGTTTCCACTCCGAGAACGCCAAGGGGTCAGGTTTTGTGGGAACAGTGTGGGGGGGCGAGGGGCCAGTGACCCGAGATGCGGGCTGGAGTTGGCCGTGAGGAGTTGGCCCCTCTGGAAATACCGTGACCTCCAGTCCCTCGTGCCAGTGAGAACACCCTCCATGGCCCCCCACCGGGTGCTGGGACCACTGTGTTACCTCAGGTCCTCTTGTGACAATGATAGTGTTATGGGTGGGTGTCACGTCGATTATATAGGAAAGGAAACTGAGGCTCAGAGAGGAGTGACAGGTCCTTGGATGAGAAGGGACAGAGTCAGGATTCAAAGCCATGTCCCCTCCAGATCCCCATGATCCAGGCTGGTCCTGGGGTGCCTTCCCCACCTCCCCACAGAACCTGGCTCCCCACGAGGAAAATGGAGCGGAAGGTAGAGAGGAGGGGCCTTGAAACGCCGGGCCGGGACAGAGGATCTGAGGCCCGCCGCAGCTCCGCTCTCCCAAGGTGTCAGCCAGGGCGGTGGCCTGGGCTGACGCCTGTGGTGACAGGAGGACACCGGTGTGGTGGTAACTGTGGGCGGCAGCTGTTATGCTCTTGGCCCCGTTTTAAAAATAGTCAGGACTTCAAACATGGACTCCCAAGGAAAACAAACAGCCTCGCGTCCCTCCGCCCGTGCAGGCAGCGTGGTGGGTAAAATTAGCCTGGCGGTGGCTCCGCAGACGTGAGCCCTGGCCTGCTCTTCGGCCAGGTTCCCGCCTGGGCTGCCCCAAGACCTCCCTGGCCGAGGTCTCTGGCCTGCGGGCGCCCAGCCTCGCACCGGGGAGAGGAAGCTCTTGGAGGCTCCATCGCGGGCTCTGTGGACACAGCAGGGCCCCAGTGCCAGGGGAAGAAGCCTCGGGTTCGAATCCTGACTCAGCCCCTCACTGGCTGTGTGGCCTTGGGACAAAGAAATCAGATTTCAGCACCCATTTCCCTATTTGGAAGATGGAGATACATTCGGTGTAAAGCTGAGGAAGAGAATGTGTCTGAACGAGTGGGAGTTACGTGTCAGGGCTCCGGAAAGCCAGGCAAAAGGAGTAGCGCCAGTGTCTCACCCAGAAGCCCAGACCACAGTCCCGTAGACTCGTGATGCCACCTCCCCAGGCCGGACAAGCAAAGGCTTGGGGGAGCGGCGCAGATGGAACCCAGGACTGTCCAGGCTGGAGAGGTGTCTGTGCCATCACCAGGTGGGGGCCACCGGGGCTTCTGGACATTTGGAGCCCCGGGGTACTGATGGCTCCTGTCCCCTGTAGGTGATCTTGGGGGGCGGCCGGAAGTACATGTTCCCCAAGAATACAACCGACGTGGAATATGAGCAAGACGAGAAGGCCAGGGGCACGAGGCTGGATGGCCTGAACCTCATCGACGTCTGGAGGAGCTTCAAACCGAGGCATAAGGTAGCCTGTCCGGGGACCAGACGGCTGCGGGGTGGCCTGCGGTGGGGCTGGGGCTGGGAGAGCCCTTTCTGAATCACTTTTCTCCTCTACGATGTGGTCATCATTCTGACCTCAATGGGCTCAGATGGTCTAACAGATACGTGAATGGCACATAGTAGGTCGTCAGTCAATCCCTTCCTTTAGGGGCGGGCAATGGAAAAAGCCAGGCAACAAGGAGCAGGGTGGGCGAAGGAATGGACAGCCTGCATGGACACTCAGCCCACCTGAGCCCCTACTGTGTGCCGAGCCCCGGGCTGGGCATGAGGCCCAAATAATGAATCAGTGGTCAAGGAAACGTGGACCGCTTGGCGCTTGGCTGGCAGGATGCCTGGGACCTACTGGAACCCAGAGGGGACAGACCACAGGGAGGGGGTGCCTGACCAGAGGGAAGCGGGGGAGGCAGTATTGGGAGGTCTTGCAGGCAGAGGTGGCAGGCGTGAGGTCGAAGCCCTTCACCGGGAGTCGGCTGTGGCATGGGCGAGGGCACATGCTGGGGAGGGAAGCCGGGACGTGGGAAGGGCCCGAGCTCTGGCTCCTGGAGCGGCTCTGGCCTTTTAAATCTGTGCTGCTGGCCTCTGGTCTTGGGGCAGCTGGGGTCTAGAAATGACTGTGGTCAGGGCTGAAGACAGTGGAGAGCAGCCTGGCAGCCACTTTGATGTCACTCTGGGGTTGGGTTTCTGAGGGTTCCAGGACTGGCCCCAGGGGAGGCCTGTGGGACGGGGCTGGGCCAAGAGTGAGGTGGGGCAGGGGCCGGGGAATGGCCCCCACAGGGCTGACGGGCGGGGACGAGCCGCTTTGAAGCTTTGCCATTCCTTCTGAGTCAGCTCCAGCTGGGCCAGGGCCACGCCCGACCCAAGCCAGAAAGACAGCAGCCCCCAGCCTCAGTTTCTCTACCTGGAACATTGGACCCGAGCTCAGTTCTTCTTGCCTAGGCAGGGTGCTTCCCTCGGAGCTTAGGCCCCAAGAGGGAGGGAACAGGCCCCCGGCACTGGGCCAGACAGTGTTTCACTGTGTTCCTTGAAAACCATGCCTTAAGACTAGGTTATAGAGTGTCTCCCCTTTACCACTGAATGGCTGGGTCGTCTGTGTGTCTCAGTTTCCTCATCTGTAAAATGGGAATAATAGCACCTACCTTACAGGGCTGATGTGAGGGCTCAATGAGACAAACATACCTCAGGGAAGCAGGCGGGGGATGGGAGTGGGATGGGTGGGTGAGAGACCACTTTGTTAGCCTTTTCACCTTCCTTCCCATAATGAAACCCTTGCATTTTGAAAACCACCAATCCTAATGCCATTGCCCAAAGAAGGCAAGGGACTCTCCTGAGGACACACAGCTGAATGATGCCATCTGCAGGCGAGCCAACCAGCCTCTTCCTGTGGCCTCTGTGCCCTAAAGAAGCAGCACCTCCTTTATTGTCCCCTCATATGGGGACCCCAGGGCAGATCTGGGGCCTCGCTTCCTCCCTGGCTCTCCGTGGCCTCCAGAACATCGCTCATACCTCTCAAGGGGCCCCTTGTGACCTGTGCCTGTCTCTTCTCTGCCCCACGCCCCTCTACTTGGAACTCTACTCCCTGACCTCAGGCCGATCAATTTCCACTTGTCCTCGAGGGCCTCGTTAGGAAATCACCTCCACCAGGAAGCCTTCCCTGATCCTGCTTTGGGCTCACAGGGACCCCTGGTCTCTCAGAATTCTCCTCCCCCTGCACTCGAATTGCCTATTGACTTGTCAGTTCTTGAAGGGAGGAATGGTAGGTCCTCAGGGAGGGGTTGTTGAAGGACTGAAGGAAGCAGAAATGAAGACACGCGCCCAACTCTGGGGCCGTCTTTCCAGCCGCCCCCAGCCCCACGTGACTGACCCAGGCCCTCCCTCCTAGCACTCTCACTACGTCTGGAACCGCACCGAGCTCCTGGCCCTGCACCCCAACACCGTGGACTACCTCTTAGGTAAGGGGGTTGGGGGTGGGAGTGCTGGTTGCCTGGTTGGGTGCCCTGGGGCAAGGGCCGTGTGACCCAGCACCTGGGGGCCAGGCCCCAGCCTGCTCCCCCTTCGTAGGGACCTTTGCGCTCAGGCTCCAGAACCTGGGAGGGCTGAGGAAGGGGTTCTGGTTCATAGAATTTCAGCCCCAAAACTGCTGGCTGTGCAGGGTGAATAGCCCCACTAAGCCCAGAGGGAAACTAGAGGTCAGAGAAGGGAAGCTACCTACGGCATGCCCCACCGCCAGTCGGAGTACGGCCTGGTGAGGCCAAATGCCAGTCAGGGCTGAGGCTCAAATGAACCCCAGGCTGCGGAGCAGGGTGCCTGAGCCACCACCGATGCGTGGCCGGGGCCAAGTCAGCCTGGTTGCCTGCTGGTCCTGCCTGGGCAGTGCCCCCTTCTGCCCCCCGGGGAGTAGGGAGCGGTGTGGGGTCCAGGGGCAGTTCTAGGCTCAGTAGGCCAAGGCCAGAGCACCACCATGCCGACATCTGGGTCCTCTTTCCCACATGGCTAGTGTGCCCAGCGAGTGGTGGCAAAATCTCCTGCAAACCTCACCCCAGGAGCTCAGATCCCAGGTCCTGGATGTGTCATTGGAGATGCTGGAGTCAGAGTGGGGCACCTGGAGGACCCCCAGACACACACAACCCTCTGCTTGCCTGGGTCGCAGGGCACTCAGTACCACACACAGGTTGTGTGGAGCTGTGCGTGCATGCACGGAGCAAGGCAGTTCCACTCGTGGGCCTTAGAGCCAGAGTGCTGGGTTCAAATCCAGCTCCTGCCACCTAGGGGCTGTGCAGCCTTGGGCAAGTGCTTTCTCTTCTCTGTGCCTCAGCATCCTCTCCTATAAGGTAGGAATAGTGACTCTTCTGTAAAATGGGGATAATGATAGGGCCTAACTCAGGGCTGTCATGAGGACTGAATGGGCTAATGTGTTGTATAATTATCTGTTGCTATATACCGATTATCCCAAGACTTAGTTCAAAATCAGAGTAAACACTAATTACTTGCACAGTTTCTTTGGGGCAGGAATTGGGAGCGGCTCGGCGGGTCTCTCATGAGGTTTCAGGCTTCCGAAGGCTTGACTGGGCCTGGGGCTTCCATGATAACTCACTCATATGGCTAATAAATTGGCAGGAGGCCTCACTTCCCTGCCGCATGCGTCTCTCCATAGAGCTGATTGAGTGTCCTCGCAGGATGGCCGCTGGCTTCTGCCAGAAACCCAAGAGCAGGCAAAGCAGAAGCCGCGGTGCCTTATGCCCAGGCCTGGAAGTCACACACCGTCATTTCTGCAGTATTCTATTGGCTCCACGGGCCGGCTCCAGTCACTGGGGGAGGGGACACACCGGGGCGTGCATTCCAAGAGGCAGGGCTTACTGGCTGTATCTTGGAGGCTGGCATCTACATGCTTCTGAAGCTCCTAGAATGGCACGTGGCACAGAGCAAACACTTTGTTGGTCGGAACTGTTGTTGGCTGTGCCCACCCTCACGGAAGGGCAAGATGTTCTGGAAGGATATCCAGAACTGAAAACACCAGCCTCGTGCACGTGAAATCTTGTGACATAGGCAAGGAATGGATCATTTATTTCCCAAGTGAGAAAACTGAGCTCAGTGAACGGAAGGGACAGTGACCCCAAACCTGCTGCTGTTTCACTGCGCAGAGCACTTCAGGCCTGACCTGGAAAGGACATGTTGACACAGAGACAAGCTGCCTTGTCAAGTCCAGGACAGAGTCCTCTGCCCGAGGCCACGGTGCCGTGTCTGGGGCCCCGCAGGCTGGGGGTAGGCCGGTGGACATGAATCCCAGATCATCCACTTAGCCGCTGAAAATAGCAAGTTACGGACCCTGAGCCTCAGTCTCCTCTGTAAATGGACGTGGTGACCCCTCTCCGTGGTGTGGCCCTGATGCTGGCATCTGGCACATGTTGGGCTCAAGAGCCACCTAGAGGAGCTTCCTTCCCTCCCCGTCCCCCCAGCTTGTGTGGGGAGAGCCTGTGGTCCCCGAGACGCCGCAGGTTCCTTGGGACCCTCCTGGCAGGGTCATGAACTCTCACCACCCACATCCTCCCCAGGTCTCTTTGAGCCGGGGGACATGCAATACGAGCTGAACAGGAACAATGTGACTGACCCGTCACTCTCCGAGATGGTGGAGGTGGCCATCAAGATCCTGAGCAAGAACCCCAAAGGCTTCTTCTTGCTGGTGGAAGGTAGGGCCCCGGGCCTGACTGCAGGGCCACTTGCCTGAGGTCTGGGGATGGGAAGGTCCAGCTCTCAAGAGAACTCTCCAGGTTGGGGGTGATGCAGGAAATTCCTTTCGGGAGGGTGGATCGTAGACTGGGGGAGAAAGGGGCGGTGCTGAAGCTCCCAGTCCAACAAGCTGTTATCACACATACATACACACTGACTTATTAGTCCAGGAAGGCTTCCTGAAAGAGGAGGCAGGTTCCTTCCTTCCAGGAGTTACTGCCTGAGGCCTGGCTCTCAAGGGGTGTGCAGCCACCTCGGCTTCACTCCTCCCCAAAGGCTAACCAGCAGGCCCAGGAGACATCTGCATCTGAGCAGCTGCCTGGAGGGGCTCAAGGACGTCTACAGGAGCCCTCACGGCTGGACAATGGACATTTGCTGTTACTGGGCACATGTGGGGCCAAGGTCAAGTTCATGAGTCCTATCCCTGATAGGAAAAGGCCCAGGGTCCCCCGGACTAGGAGAACCAGACCCTCTGGGAGTCAGCAGCGGTGTACCGGCACTCATGGCGTTTCCCAGGGCCCTTGGGAGCCCTGGGGTCAGGCTCTTGGGCTCTTGTCCTAATGCTGCTGTCTGCTGCGCGACCTCTACCTGTGCGTTTCTGTCACATGAGGCCCCACAGGGTCAGCCTCTCCTAGAAGGGTTATTAGCATCCATTGTGTTCGGAGACAGAAAGTACTTGGAACAGGGCCCGGCAGACAATACATCCTCCATGTTTCTATTATTACCGATGCTAAGTCAATAACAACAGGAAGTTTGAGGATGTGATAAACTTTCCAGAATCTCCCGAAGTTTTGACAGCCATTGTCTTCACACGCACGCACAAACACGGGCACATCTGCACACGACCCTCACTGCACACACAGGCCCGCTCAGGCCCCTCTGCCCTCCAGAGGCCGGTGGCCACCAGCCCGGCTTGACTGCTTTCTTGCCAAACCCCGGGGTTCCCATTCAAGTATGATGGTCTTGGCCTGGCCCTGAGCAGGCCTCTGACGCCGAGGAACCAGCCAGGAACCACTGGTGGTGAGCGCGGGCTCCCCCGGGAGCGGCGCTCTGTGTAAGCGGGGCCAGGACCGGGCCGCCAGGCCAGCTGCTCCCAGAGCCACAACAAAGGAAGGACCCACCCTTCCAGCCTGCCAGGCCTCGGTGGTGAGGCTCAGGCTAGCGGGCAGGGGGGTGGCCAGGCGCCTGGGCTCAGGACCCCCAGAGCTGGGAGTGTCCACCCAGGCGGCATCTTCCTGTGAGAGACGGGGGGGGGGGGGGGGGGGGGGGTGGGGGGGGGTGTTTGTTCCCAAAGGTCACGGAGCCTGTGACTGGGGCCTTTCAGCCAGGCTCCGCGCCAGGCCTCTCGTGCTCACCTGGGGGCGGCAGCAGGGCCTCCACAGGTCTTTCTGGAAGCCTGCGTGGGCCCTGCCCGCTCACCACCTTTCCGACTGTGCTTCAGTCAGTGGGGATTCTTCAAGGTGGAGGTGGAAACGCAGGTGATCCAGAGGGAGTCACAGCTGAATTCAAACCCTGGCAAATCCCACCTTGGGCATGTGACTTTCCCACCTAGGCCTCAGTCGCTCCATCTGTAAATGGGGCTGATGGTACTGGTCTCTGCCCAGGACTGTCGTGCAGGGGAAACGAGCCATCAGCCGGTCATGCCTGGCCCCTCGTGGGCACTCAGGCATGTGGGTTCCCTCCCTGCCTTTCCGATGCTTCAGGTCCCTGAAGAAGGGGTGCTGGGAGCAGCCTCGGGTGAGGGAGAGAGCACACGCTTTTCAGTCAGGTGGATCGGCTTTAAGTCCTGGCTTTGCGGTCTCCACGTGCGGGCCTGTGGTGCAGCAGCTGGCCTCTCTGAGCTGCAGTACAGGTTGAACGGCCGCGTAAAAGCCTGGTGTGGTGACCTGGCCTGGCGTGGCGACCTGGCCTGGTGTGGTGACCTGGCCTGGTGTGGTGGCCAGGCCTGGTGTGGTGGCCTTGCCTGGTGTGGTGGCCAGGCCTGGTGTGGTGGCCTTGCCTGGTGTGGTGGCCAGGCCTGGTGTGGTGGCCTGGCCTGGTGTGGTGGCCAGGCCTGGTGTGGTGGCCAGGCCTGGTGTGGTGGGGCTCGCGGTGCTGGTCTTCTTCCCCTCCCCCCTCACCCGAGGCCTTTGCGTCTCAAGGAGGCAGGATTGACCACGGGCACCACGAGGGCAAGGCCAAGCAGGCGCTGCACGAGGCGGTGGAGATGGACATGGCCATCGGGCAGGCAGGCGCCATGACCTCCCTGGAAGACACGCTGACCGTTGTCACTGCTGACCACTCCCACGTCTTCACCTTCGGCGGGTACACACCCCGTGGCAACTCTATCTTTGGTAAGTGGGCCTCCGGTGGGGTGGGCACTGGGCACTCTCGGAGCAGGAGTGGGTGGGAGTCAGCGAGCCCAGGGTCTGGCACAGGTGGGACTCAATGAGGATTTACTGACAGGTGAGGGGATGCAGGATGGGGGGAGGGAGGGAGGCGAGTGTGTAGGTGTGTGGCTGGCTGCCTGGATGGTGGATGGACAGAAGAATGGGAGAGCCCTGGCTGGGCTGGGTTGGAGCGTCATCCCGTACACCAAAAGGTTTCAGGTTTGATCCCTGGTCTGGGCGCGTACTGGGGGCAACTGATCGATATTTCTCTCTCACATTGATGTTTCTCTCTCTCTAAAAAAGAAAGAAAAATCAAAAAAGAATAAGAAAGAGGATGGATGGGTGGAGGGGAGAGATGTGGGCACAGGGAAAATGGAGGGATGGTTGGTAAATCAGGTTTGGAAGGTGGCTTCCTGGACGTGGGCCGGGCCCTCCAAAGGGACTGCACCCCCCACCCCCGGTGCGCCCACATGACGCCTGGACCAACGCTGTCCCGTGCAGGCCTGGCCCCCATGTTGAGCGACACGGACAAGAAGCCCTTCACCGCTATCCTGTACGGCAACGGGCCCGGCTACAAGGTGGTGGGCGGCGAGCGGGAGAATGTCTCCATGGTGGACTACGGTGAGGCTGCCCAGAGCCAGGGCTGGGCGGGGACAGGACGCCCCTCGGGGGAGGGCCTGGGGACAGGCTGCAGGCTTGTGGTCAGGGTCCGGGGTCTCAGAATAGTCAGGACCCAGTCAAACAATCTGAGTTAGAATCCCCTTCCACAGTTTGGTAGCTCTGGGACCTTGGGCATATCACTCCACCTTTCTCAGCTGCCGCTTCCTCCATAAAAGGGTTCCGCCTCCCAAGGCTGGCTGAAGAACTAAATGGGTCTGATAGTTTAGCATGGTGCCCGGCACACAGCGGTGTTCGCTGTATTACAGTCGTTTTTACTGGCTACATAATATTCCAACGTCGGAGCCTTCCTAAGGTATTCATCCAAATCCATATTGTTAAATATTCATTGTTTGGATGTCCCCAGAGGCCCCTGGGAGGGGGTATCTAATGGTGCATCCAGTGGTAAGACCCTCTCCTGGGTTGACTTTCCTGCTAATCCAGATAGCTCAAGAGAGGCTGATTTTCTCTTCTGGGGGTTGGGAGTGCAGGCTTCGATGTTAGAATGGCCTCGGGCCCGAATCCTGCGGCCTTGTGCGGAATGCCTTCCCCGCGCTGAGCCTCAGTTTTCTCTTTTGGGAGATGGGGCGTTCAAGCCAGCCTGAGCGGGGCCCAGCGCCAGGCCCCTGCTGGGCCCTCTGCAAATGTTTCCTCTGGCCCGCAGCTCACAACAACTACCAGGCGCAGTCCGCCGTGCCCCTGCGGCACGAGACCCACGGCGGGGAGGACGTGGCAGTTTTCGCCAAGGGCCCCATGGCGCACCTGCTGCACGGCGTCCACGAGCAGAACTACATCCCCCACGTGATGGCGTACGCCGCCTGCATCGGTGCCAACCGCGACCACTGTGCCCCAGCCAACTCCTCGGGCAGCCCCTCCCCAGGCCCCCTGCTGCTCCTGCTGGCCCTGCTCCCCCTGGGCATCCTGTTCTGAGGGCCCAGGGCCCGGGCACCCACTAGCCCGTGACAGATGGCCAGCTTCCCCCTCCCAGGGCTGCACATTGCCCACAGGCCACACCTCAAGGGGCCAGAGGGTGGGGGCATCCGCAGCCTCTGCAGCTGCCAGAAAGGGGACCCAGGAAACCAGTCTGCTGCCTGCCTCGCTCCCCTCGGGATCCTCCCCTGGGGCCAGACCAGTTCCCAGCCTCCTGCCTCAGCCCCCCCTGCCCCCCTGCTGCCCCTTTGGCTAACAGGGTAGGTTTCTCTTGGGCAGACAGAGAGCACAGACTACAGACATTCTTAAAGCATCTTATTTTTCTAGCAAACATATTTCTCCAGATCCGGAGGCTCTGGAGCTTCCATGGAACATTCCAGATCTGACCCTCCCACTCTCCTCTCCTTCCGTCCGGAACCTCCCAGGGCCCGCCATGCTCATGTCCGCACCTGAAGAGGAGACAAGTCCTTCTCTCCAGCATGGGGGTTTGCTCACTCTTTCCAAGGCCTCCCAGGGCTCCCAGGAAGTTGGCTCCTGGGACTGGCTGTCCGACCCCAGGTGGCCTGGGCCGGGATGGAGGAGCAGCCTAGCGGGCAGACACCTCCCAGCTTCAAACACACATGCCAGCTCCTCTCTGAAGTGACTCTCCTGTTTGGAATGGCCAAAAAAAATTTTTTCCCCTCTTTTTGGTGTTGGTTAAAAGGGAACACAAAACATTTAAATAAAAATTTCCAAATATTTCTGAGGACAGAGCTGAGTCTTTGTGGTCAGGGAGGAAGAGACTGAAATAAGCTCATTTCTCTGGGAAGAACTGGATGCAGGGCGGGGGTGGGCGTGGGGGTGGGGAGGGGCCTGCTCCTGGCCTGGGGGCTTTAACACCCATCACCTAGGTGACTGTGGACAAATCACTTCACATCGCTGCGTCCCAAGTTTTCTCATCTGTAAAATGGGAGACAGCCGCGCCGGGCTGCGGTGAGGGTTGAGGAAGAACGTCTCTGTGCCCGGAGCCCTGCAGCCGGTGGGCCTTCGAGGGCCCAGGCGCCTGGCTGCACGGCGCCCAGGAGCAGAACTCCAGCTCCTGGCCCACATGGCCGCTCGTTCATTCGTTTGTTCGTTCGTTCGTTCACAGATGCTGAGTGTGTGCTCAGTGCTGTACTGGGTCTGAAGTACTCAGTGGTGAGTGGCATTGACAGGCCACCTGCCCTCTCAGAGCGTCAGCCGCGCTTGGGGACCCTCATCTCTCCATTCCTGACTGTCAAGCCCGGGTGTCGCCTGGGGCCCACAGAGTTCACTGGGTTTGATCCTCTTGACATCAGGATAAAAGCCCCTACAATGATAGATAATAACCATGAGTGTTGGTCATTTACCATCTGCCAGGTTTTGTGCTTCATGCTTTCCATGGATTCGGCTCATTTAGTCCCCGCTAGGAAGTAGGCCGCCATCATCTGTGTTCACAGACGAGGAAGCCAAGGATGCGGCAGGCGATATGATTGCCCAGGGTCCTCGGAGCTTGTGGGGCTGGGATTTGAATCCAGGTCTGTTGGATTCCAAAGCTCTGACACTTACAGGCATCCTGTGTTTATAATGTGTTTCCGACCTCCTACTGGCCAGGCTGGGACACAGCTGATCTGAGTGACTCGTACCCCAGTTAAATGTGAACTCAGAAAGGTGAGAAAACATACGTCAGGAGTGGGGGTGTCCTTCAGGAATAAAAATGCAACTGAGCAGATTGCCCTTTGAGCTTCCTAGCAGTCCTAGCAAAAAGGGAAGTACAGTCGAACCAATGCTGGAATAAAAAAAACTGCATGCCTCCTTTATTGCCAGGACAAAAAGATATGTCATCTTGAACTACACAGTGTGGTGTTTTCAGGTGTCACTCCCATCCCATCTTCACAGCTTCCGTCACAGCCAACAGGCTCAGTCCTGCCATGGACCGCTAAGGTGGAGACGCAGCTCAGAGGTCTCCCACCGTGGGGCTGGGGGGCTGGAGTATTTATCCTCCAACTCTCCTCCCTCATTGGCTAAGGGCTGTTCCCAGAAAAATTACCATGCTAGCCCTTCCGACTTGCCCCGAGAATGGCTGAGAAGCCCCTGAGAATGTGCTGGAACATTAAATGGTCAAAGGAACAAAACCACCAACAGCACCTTAAACTTTGGGATACACGGATGGGTTGAAAACCATGGGCTGAGTCACAGAGATGAGACTTCATGTCTCTGCTCCATCATTTTATCATTTCTGTGAACTTGGGCAAGTTCTCCAACTTCCCCGATGCTCCATTCCTACACCTGTGAGGTGTAGGACTTAGGATTCCACCTGGAACAAGGGGCTCCTCCCCGCAAGCCCAGGCTGTGGGCTGAGGTGTTTTTCAAGAACCAATGGTGTTGGGTACCCACCGCTCCAAAGTCCTCCCCATGCCTCCCTCACCAAATCTAGGCGCTGCGCCCTTAGGTCACGCATCACCCTTTACTGTAACTGTCGGTGGGCTCTGAGTCCTAGTCGAAGCCAGGGGTCGAGGCAGAGGTCTTGGCTACAGCCATCAGTGGCCCGGAAACTAGAAGCTAAGGGTGACGGCACCCCAGCACAAGCGTACCCATGGCCCTCAGGCTTTCTCAGGAAGGAAGAGAGGAGGTGAGCTGACAAATTCTTCCTCCTCAGCCAGCTAACCCTGCCTTCTGTGAGAGGTACATCCAGAACTTAACCCCCTGAGAGCTTAGTGTGTCTTACACATCTGGTGGTGACTTTGGTCAGATGACTAGGATCCAGGCCCTTTCCACCTCGTGGCTCTTCCCTCCTCGAAGTTCCAGATGTTCTATCGAAGAGAACCTCGGTCCACTAAGTTCTATCTGGCCAACACATTGATGCAGGGGATGCGTGGAGGAGATGTCCTGTTTAACCACTTCTTCCTGGAGGGAACACACATCACTTTCACTCATAGTTCATTAGTGAGCATTAGTCAGAGGATCCCGCGGAGATGCAAAGGAGGCTGGGAAATGTAGTCTTCGGTTGAGCACCTGGTGGTCACCAACGACTCTGTAGCTGGCTCTCAACCGGGTTGCTATTGATACTCGGGGCCAGATACTTCTCTGTGGTGAGGACAGTCCTGAGCGTGGTAGGATGTTTAGCAGCATCCCAGGCCTCTGCCCACTAGATTTCTAGGGGGCAAAACCATACCCTCCCAACCAGTTAAGAACCTCTGCTCCAGAGGAAGGAAGGGGCGTGGGGGGCTTGGGTGGTCAGCAGGCTGTCTGGCCTCAGCTCTGCTCATATGCAGGGCACCTGCCTGCCCACGTGCTCCCCAGACGTCACACCGCATCCTCACAGTGTTTTAAAACATCAGGAACTTTCACATATGCTTGAGTTTCTGACTTTTTTGGAAAATTGGGTGGTGTGGCTGGCATTGACCCACATTTCTGCAGAGCAGTGGTCAGCCAGAGCTGAGAAGTAGCTGCCCATTGGGCATATAGCTCTCCTGTTTGCCACACTGTGGGGGGAGATGGGCAGGAGGGCCTTGACTGCCACTCTAAGAAGCTGGGAGTTGACCATGAAGACCCTGGGGGAGCCATGGAGGGTTCTGGAGCTGGGACGTGAGCGTCATTTGTGAAAGATCATTTTGGCACCCAGTTCTGAGGGCAGCTTCAAGAAGAGAAACTGGCCCTGGCTGGTGTAGCTCAGTGGATTGAGCGCGGGCTGGGAACCAAAGGGTTACCGGTTCTATTCCCAGTCAGGGCATATGCTTGGGTTGCAGGCCAGGTCCCCAGTGAGGGCCATGTGAGAGGCAACCATCCATTGCTGTTTCTCTCCCTCTCTGTCTCGCTCTCTTCTCCTCTCTCTAAAAATCTTTAAAAAAAAAAAAGAAGAAGAGGAACTGGAGGCTGGGAGACTAGCGAGGAGGCTATTCAGACAGACCAGGCAGGAGAAGCTGGGGCCATGGAGACAAGGAGGCGGAACAAGCCCCAAACATTTGCCTGTGGGTCCCAGCTCCTGTTTGTGAAGAAGGAAGTTAGACCAGCATGAGCATGGATAGGTCATCAGCAAACTGATCGCTGAGATGGAAGAGTGGTCTGGACACCTGCTCTGCACGCCCACCCTGCTGAGCACTTGAGAAGGGCTGTGACATTGCCACCACGAGGGTACATCTCCACGCACACCCCACACCGTCCCGTGAGGTGGACAATGCCCCCATTTCACAGATGAGAAAGTTGAAGCTAGGCAGGGCATACTGACTGCTGCAAGTTGAACCCAGGTCCACCTGACTCCCAACCTGTGTTTCCCCCCCTCCCCCCCTCCCCCGCTTAGCCTCTGGGGTACTACCCTCTCCAAGAAAAACAACCCCAGCCCACCAGCCACAGAAGTCCTTCCAGGGGGTAGTGAGAGCCCCAAGCTGAGTTTATAGTTAGTCCTGGTGGCTTACCAGGACCTCCCACCGAGACCTCCCACCAGCCCACAGGGAATTTGGGCTCCCAGGCCCCTGTGCGGCTTCCTCCAGCCTCCTGGTGATGCTGCCTCCATCGCAGCACATTTGCTGGTCCCTTAGCCCTCTTTATCCAAAGTCAGAACCTCGGGCTGGGTGCACACACGTGCCGCCCACTGCCCGCCCCTCCCCCAGCCAACTAGGGAGCAGGCCGGGCTGAGGTTCGTCACCGGCCAGTGCCACTTCACCTTCCTGCCCCTTGGAATGGAGGCTTAGAATCATTGAGGCAATGAGCACACTGGCAACGAGCATTTCTATGGGGTTCCCGAGTGCCAGGCACTGTTCTATGCCTCTCAGCGCACTTAAGCCACTCACCCCCCCAACCCTCTGTAGTGAGGGGGACTGCGGCAAACGGGAGGGCAGTATGCGGATGCACAGCCGTCTCTCAGCTCTGCTGACCACTGCCCTGCAGAAATGCGGGGCCATGCCAGCCACATCTCCCCACTGAAAAAAAAAGCCAGAAGTCCAAATCATATGTGAAAGTTCCCGATGTTTTACAACACTGTGAGGATGCTGTGCGGCGTCTGGGGAGCACGTGGGCGGGAAGGTGCCCTCCATACGAGTGGAGCTGAGGCCAGACAGCCTGCTGACCACCCAAGCCCCCCATGCCCCTTCCTTGCTGTAGGGCAGGGGCTGTCCCTGTTCCCATTTTACAGGGGAAGCAAAAGTAGGAGCAGAGAGAAATTCGGTAACTTATGTGAGGTCATGCCACTAACAGGAGAGGGTGGCGGGACTCCAAGCCAAGCCGTGTGGCCCCAGGGAGCGGGACTTGATCCTGCCTCTGTGTCCTTTGGCTTCATGGGGTGAGGAGCGGCGGGAAGACTCAGGAATGTCACGGGGCATCAGTGGTGGAGATCCTGTTATCTTGGGCCTGCGCCCTTGCCCTGGTGGGAATGCCCAGTGGCCTCCACCTGCCCATGCCAGGGCAGGCTGGCTCCAGGGACTCTGGGGTCAGCCTGGGTTTGCACACTGGCTGAGGGCCCTGCAACCAGCCTCCTGCTCACTCAGGACACCAGGTTGGGGAAGGATGGCAGCTGGCAGGCGGTGCACCCTGAGGCCATTCGGCTGGGTCGGGGTGAAAGGGGTGCCCTGGGCAGGTCTGGAGGGGTCTGAGATGTAACCCTTCCCCCCTCCACTCCCAGAGCCCCGGGCCGAGACCTGGGCAACAGCCACAGCCTGTTCTCAGGGCATGGGCAGCTGCAGTCCCTGGCGGCCCAATTTGGTGTTGCCCATTGTCTGCTGTGAGCACAGGCTCCTGGGCACAGGTGCCTTCCACAGGCCCCCAGACAAAGCTTAGGCTACTGTGGGCTTCGGCAGCCCAGAGAGAGTCGGACACCAAATTGAAGTTGCGCAGTGAAATAAGCAGAGGAACCCAGCTTTCACCTGTGGATGCTCGTGGCCTCCTGGGTCCAGCCAACTCCCGTCAGCTGCCCTGGGACCAGACAGCTGGGAAGGGAGGGGGGGTGCCGATGAGTGACAGGGCTCACAGGGACCGGATCCACCCCGTACTGGCGTTTCAGCCCCCAACCCAACTGCCTTTCCACCCTCTTAACAACTCGGGAGGTAGGCATGGGCGCTGGCCCCATTTTACACGTATGGAAACCAAGAGAGTGACGGGGGTTCGGGTCTGCTGGAGCTGGTGGTCGGACACGACCGGTCTGGGTAAGTGGCATCCGGACCGAGACCAGCTGGTCAGATGGTGGCCTTGCAGGGAGCAGGAGAGAAGACTGTTCTGAGCAGCAGTAAGGCACGTGCTCCCGGTGGGAATGAGCTTCATGTGTGAGAGGAACAGAAATCAGGAGATGCGTCTGGAGCCTAGAAACGGGGGACAGTGGGTGGCAGGAGGCGGGAGGGGTGGGCAGGAACTGCCACGTGGGGCACAACAGGAGTCTGCACCTCCCGTTGCCCGGGAAGCCACTGGAGGCTTAGCCGCAGGGGGAGACAGGATCAGGTTTATGCTCTGGAAAGATCGCCCGGCTGCCTACTGTGCAGGGGAGGGCCCCGCGCGCCAGGAGAGGAGAGCCTTCTGGAGGCCGTTCCGTTGCCTGGGGTGGAGGTGGTGGCAGCTTGGACCAGCTCGGCGCACTGGTGGCGGGAAGGGCTGCATTTCACACAGGCTCGGAGGTTGGAGTCGGCAGGGCTCCTGACGGGCTGAATGTGGGGCGTGGAGGAAAGAGCGGAATCAGGGATGCCCCCAAGTTTTTGGCCTGAATGCCTGGGTGTATGAAAGTACCATTAATGGGGGGCAGAGCAGATCTGGGGAGAAAACAGTTGGTCCGGATCACGTTAGCCGCAAGAAGAATGTGCCGGCAGGTAGTCGGGGAGAGAAAGTGGCTGGAGTTCAGGGGAGCAGCCCAGACTGGAGACAGAAAGACGAGGGTCCCGCTGGTATTCAAAGGTGTGGGACGGACGAAGAGAGGATACGGCGTGCCCAAGTTCACAGCCAGCCAGCGGTCAGGGTTTGAGTGCAGCCTGTCAGACTCCAAAAGCCACAGGAGCTCTTTCTGCTGCAGCAGGTGTTTGTTCACCTCCGGGAGGTGGGAACAAAGGGGGCTTCATCCAAAGCTGGGGGGTGGGGGGGCTACAAGACTGGAGGGCAGGGAGAAGTCCCTTGAGAGTGAATTTGGGAACGACTGAGATCTTTCCAGCGTGGGCTGCCCACCCCTCAGTGGTAGCCACCCGGCTGCAGGAGCCCCTGACGAGCATGGAGTCCTGTCCCCAGCCCGCTGTCAGATGGGGAAGCTGAGGCCCCGAGGAGGGCAGGGCTGGGACCTAGGTCTCCTTCCTGACCTCTCCCCCAGTCTCTGAGGGGGGCTCCTGTCTGAACCAGCTCAGTGGCACAGTGGGAGCGGCCCACTGGTGATAGTCCTGAAGGCGGGGTGCCTCTCCTTGGGCCCTCAGATGCACCTGGGGCCTGTAGTACCCCCACCAGGACACCCCACCAGGCAGCCTTTGCTCCATGCCTGCCACCGTCCCTGTGCAGCCCAACCCCTGCCTTCAGGGCCCCTCTAGGTCCCTGGCAGGGCAGCCTTGAGTGTGGCTCTAGTCGTGGCTCCTGCCCTGTGGCCAGGATTGAGCACCCCCCCCGCACCCCGGCCCCTGCCCAGACCACCCAGCGCCGGGGCCTGGCGGAGCCCAGCAGAGCTGGCGGGCAGTGCTCCCAGGCTGGCCAGCCGCGGTCTGGCTCCGCCCGAGGGGCTGTGGCCTGGGAACCACTAGCTGTCTCCTCGGGGAAGCGGCTGGGATCTCCAGAACAAACAGAACAAACCACAGCCTCCCCCCTAACCCCCCAGCCCACCTCTCGCCCCACCCGAGGAGGGGAGCTGCCTCGGCCTCCTCCACCGACACCCCCCACCGTCCTGTCGCCACCAGTGGGGAAGGAGCAGAATGGGGGGCAGGATGGCTGCAGTCACATGTGGACAAAGGGGGCTGCGACTAGGGGCTCGGGTGACCCTATGTGCCCCCTCAGAGCCCCACAGGAGGGCGGTTTGACTCAGCCGGAGGGGCACATCTCCACAGCCTCAGGCAGAGAACAAAGCCCTGGAATCTAAAAGATCTGGGTTCAAATCCAGACTCTGCCACCTCCGAGCTGAGCGGCCTTGGGCAAATGACTTCAGTTCTCTGTGCCTCAGTTTCCCCTCCTGAAAAATGGCCCCAGTAGCCCCTGCCTCTCAGAGCTGTGGTGAGACGACCCGGCGTCCCCTGGATGGAAAGTGTCCTGCTTAGGGCAGGGCTCACAGTAGGTCCTCAAGGGACATCAGTCCCTGAACCGTCACTGGCTCGGTGGGAGCTAGAACCACCCCAGGGGACCCCGGGGCCCAGCAGGGCAGGCCGGGACAGCCTTGCTGATTCAGACCAGCTGGGGGATGGGGAGCATCTGACTCCACTAAAAGCCGCAATTAGAGCCCAATTTCAAGAAACGCTGTGTTAGTTCTTCCCAGGGCAGATGTGATTATAGGCTCCGAGCTGAACTGTTACTAACAGGATGACACAGAGAGGCCCCTTCCAGGGCCGGCGGCGTGTCCTGCCGGCTCCCTCGCTGTGAAACTGGGGAAACCAAGGCCCTGAGCGGGAAGGAGGGGATGAACTACAGGTTACACGGTGCCCGGCCGCTTCAGGCTCTGTCCCCATTGCTTGCTTTTCTCTGCGGGATTTATCACTGGATCTAGAAGCTAGAGGCACCTTGAAGGAGCTGACGTTCCTTGAAAAGGAAGGATAGGGGCTGAGCTGGCTGAAGCTCGAGAGGAAGGCACCAGGGCTGGCCAGAGTGGCCTCAGTGCGGCCCCGGCCATGGAGCCAGGACCTTGAGGCTGGCGGCTACTCCCTGCCCAACCCACAGGGGCCTTGAGAGGATACTGACAATAATATTAATAATAATTCCGACGGCTCCCACCTCGGGAGCGCTCACCGCAGGAGGGTACCAGCTCGCCTTCTCACAGAACCCTGCCTCTGTCCACCCCCTGTGGAAAATGGGAAACTGAGGTTCTCAGTGGTCAGTGCCCAAGGACAAGCGGGGAGCCAGTGGCAGTGCGGCGCTGGAACAGGTGTGTCCCTGCGGGGACCAGACGAGCTGCTGAGGTCCTTGGTGCGGGTCCCGCGGCAGGGTCGTCTCAGGGAGGGTGACAGTGAGGGAGGGGGGCGGCGACTGAGCGACTGAATGAAAAGTCTGCTTAAGGGACTCTGCCCCTGGCCTCTCCCTAGTCACCCCCTCCAGGGAGGCCCCTGAGAATAACTGCCCTCAGGAAAAGGCCCACCTTAACTCCCCGCAAAACAAGTGTCCCCGACTTTCTGGGCCCCAGGGCTCCCTCTGGCTGTCCAAATGCCTCCCCAAGGGGCACTGAGGACATGACTTGGCCTGCACCCCCACCTTAGTCCTCACCAGTCTCCCAGTGCCAGAAGCCAGAGGCCACCCTGCCCTAGTCCCCACCCACACCTGCACCCTTGCCCAGGCAGAACTCCTGCTTGGAACCGGGGTCCGGGGTTGGGGTGGGGTAGGGAAGAAGCTGGCCTCCTCTCTCCATCCCCTCCGCCCTGCGCCTCCCTTCTGCAGGTCACTTTGGGGAGCCCCTGGGATGGAGGCAGGGCACACTCCCTAGGTTCCGAGGAGCCTGGGAGGTGGGGTGCTGGAGCCCCCTGCTGGCCACGTGCCCTCCCACCCCCGCCCGCCGCACCGCTGTAGGGAGCGGTAGGAAGATTCTTAATTCATTCAAGAAATATTTACGAAGTCCCTACTATGTGCCAGACACTGGGCAAGGCACTGGGTCTCAGCAGAGGACACACGGGGACCCTCCCTCCTGACGTCTATGGTTCCGTTGAGGCGGCGACACGGAACTGGGTGTCAGTGCCCCTTCCTGCTCCGAGGGACTGTCCCCGTCCCCAGAAAACTGAAAGCTCCCTGTGCCTCCCCCTTCAGACCGATGTCCCTGGGGTGTGGTGGTGACAGCCCTACCAGGCTGAGGCTCCGGCATCTAGAAAACCTGACGTTTCCTGACCAACCTCTCCGCTCACTCCAGAGCCTCCCTGGACAGGGCTGCCAGACAAAATATAGGATGCCCGGTGAAACTGGAATTTCAGATAAACAAGGAATAATTTTTAGTTTAAGTATGTCCCAAATATTACATGAGGTATACTTAAACTAAAAATTATTCCTTGTTTATCTGAAATTCAAGCCTAACTGGGCTCCATGTGTTTCTACTTGCTAAATCTGGCAACCCTACCCGGGAGCTCATTCCTTCTTCTGTCACCTGGCCTGACCAGATGGCCCAGGTCGTGCCTGGACATGGCTCCTGCCAGCTCAGCTGTAGCTCCTGTCAGCCCCCAGAACTGCTGTCCTCCCACCCCGTCCCACCTGCACCCCTAGCTCCCAGGGGGACCCCCGCCCCTACCTGGCTTGCACAGTCCAGCCTGTGGACCGTCAGGAGTGCTTCAGGCCTCCTGCATGATGGACCCAGAGAGAGGGGGACAGAGTCACAGCTAGAGAGGGACGGGGTGCGTCAGAGACTGAGAGAGGCAGAGACACAGAGGTAAAGGGACACAGGGAGTGAGCAGATGGGGACAGTGGGAGACAGCTTGAGGAGCCCACCAGGGTTTGCTCTGAGCGGACTGGGGCAGAGGCTGGGCCCCGGGGCTCTGGGCCTTGGGAGGCAGCTGGGGTCTCCGGCACTGGGGGTCGGGGTGGGCGTCCTCCTCTTGCCCTGCCTCCCAGGGACAAACACAAGGACATTCATGGCTTCCCAGAAGGGCCCATGGGAAGCCAGAGTGGCTTTTAAAATTAGCTTTGCTAACCAGATCTGGTTATTTCAGGAGGCTCCGTCCCTGGCTGTCCCCTTGGCAGGGCGGGTGCAGGGAGGGACCTCCACATTCCAGGGTCCCTGGTTAAGCACCCCTGTGGCCTGAGTAGCAGAGAATGTCCAGGTCCCAGTCCTCTGGCACTGGGTGGGCCTGCGCCTGTGGCTGTCTCTTTGGCAATGTGGCCCCAGGGTTAGCCATGGATGTCCAGGGACAACCCAGCGGCTGGGGGACAGGGGACGACACCCCCTACTGGGCAAGGATTCCATGCCAGGTGCTTTAGAGGCCATGACAGTAACAGGTAGGACTCTGCCCCCATTTCAGAGGTGAGGAAATAGACCTGGAGGCACAGGTCCCAGCTGTAAGGCAAGGGGCTGGGGATGCCAGGTTAGCCAAGCACCCAAGTCCCTCCACGGGAGGCCTCTTGCCTCCTGCATCCGGAGAAACCTCTGGCTGCCGTCTCCACCAGAGTTGTTTCCAAGCAGAGCCCAGCACTTCCCGGAACCCAGTGCCCCCCGCCCAGGCCCTAATTCCAGCCTCGGAGCCGTGTCCTGACTCGCCCTCCCCACCTCAGAACCAGGGTGAGCACAGAGCTGGCCTGGGCGCAAGAGAAACAGCCCTGGACACTTTGATCCCAGAGGCCAGGCTCGTCCTCAGCCTCCCCCAGCCCCACCTCGGAGCCCAGAGGCGGGTGGGGGCCCGCACGTGAAACCCAGCCCAGAGGCCTGCAGACAGGGACGGGCACGACCTTGGCCAACGGCAGGTTCCGCTAGCCACTCTGCCCCTCGTCTGCCGCCACAGACCCCAGAGCTCCGGTTCAGCTGTAGGTCAGAGCCATGGGGTGTGGTGCGGAGTCAAGTAAAGGGATCCAAGTGGGGGTGCGCGACCTCTTTATAACATCTTTATCATCCACACGTGACCCCCTGTAAAATCGGGAAGCAGCTGCCAGTCGTCCGTCCCAGAAGCCTCAGGTCAGCGGTCTGTGCCTGGCGGCACCAGGTATCCCGTCCTCCGAGCTGAGCACCGACCCTATACCCTCTGATGTGGGTTGTGGGCGTGGTTCTCGCTCTCGCGTCACCGCCAGCAACCCCAACACACACACCACCTCTGGAGCCCGCCGAGGGCCAGGGCTGCTGCAGGAACTTTAGGTAGCGCCACCTACTGAGTCCTCACACCTGGTACCAAGGTCAAGGCTGCTAGCATGCCCACTGCACAGATGAGGAGACTGAGGCCCAGAGCCAAAGTAACAGAGCTAGGAAGTGAAGGCAGAGAGTTCTGAGGAGCCAGGACCCAGGAAGGGGCATGTGGGGTAGAGAACAGGGGTGAGGTTGAGCAGGGGAGGGCACCAGGGTTAGGAGGGGACGCTGAGCCCAGGGCCGCCTAGAGCCAAGCTCGGCTGGGTGGGGCTGGGGTTTGGGTGTGAGTCATCGTCCCTGGGTGGTCCCAGACATCTGAGGGTCAGAGAAGGTCCCTGTCAGGAAATTCATGGCAACCCCTGGGTTGCACTGAGCATCCTCCCGGGGACAGTGTGGGGAGTGGTGGTGGGGAGCGGGTAGGGTGGCTGCAGAGCGGTCGGGAAGGCCAGGGCATGGTTGATCCCACTGGCACCCAATTCTGTGCCTACCGCCAAGCCCAATATCCTCCAGCTCTCCTCAACCTGCTCCTCCTCCCAGGCTGCTACCTCAGAGAACCGCCCCCTACTCACCCAGTACCCGGGCTGGACCCTTGAGAGCCTCCTGGACTCCTCCCTCAGCCCCACATCCCATCGGGCCCTTCATCCAGAGGCTCAGACCTCCCACCACCTTCCGGGGGCCTCCTGGCCACCCTGTGTCCCCAACAACCACCTCCGTGGTCCTCCCCTCCCTGTCCCGCCAGTCTCCACGGCAATCCGTTTTAAATCCTCCATACCTCCCTGTTGCTCTCAGCAGAAAGCCCTAGCCCCTTGGTCTGGCATTCAAGGCCGTGTGGCCTCGAGCCACATCTGTCTGTCTCCCTGTCGCCGAAGTCATCACCATCCCATCACTCACAACTGTTCGTCACCTTCCCAATTCCCCGAGAATTTCTATCTTCGCATCTGTGGTCCCCTCCTGCAGGGACACTTTCTGAAATGCTTGGGCATCACTGTTCCCATCTTCCCCATGCCTCCCTCACCTCACCGAGGCTGGGCCCCCTCCTCCTGCACACCACCTGTCGCTCTTTATAGTAACTGCCCAGCACTGCGAGCGGGTGAGACTCCACCCCAACTGTTCCAGTAAGCGATCCCTCACTGCCCCCTGGTGGCCACACAGGGGCAATCTCAGGCTTCTTGGAGCAGGAGACGCGGGTGCGCCCACTGTGTGCCAGACACTAACAAACGCCTGGGAGACGTTCTGTTGCTCCCATTTTACAAAAGTGGAAACTGCAGCTCAGAGAAGCTAGAAAGTTTCCCACTGCCACAGAGCAGATGGTGCCAGGACTCAAACCTGGGCCGGCCAGATTCAAAGCCACGTTCTTCCCCTGTGGGAAGGGGAAGGGGTAGCGGGAAGGGCAGCACCGTGGAAGCCATGGCTGGTGCTTAGAGCCTGTGGTTTGGCCTTGGAGGTGCCCCAGGCCCAGCAGCTCTGACTGGGGGGTGGGCAGTGGGGAGCAGGCCCCCCTCTATGCTGGTACCAATAAGGCCTGTCTGGGGTGGATCTGGGCAGGGTTCATGCAGAACCAGGTCCAACTCGGGGTACAATAGCGATAAATAGAATTTATTTTGTACAACTGTTACCAACATACACACGGCCACAGGGCTTCCCAAATGGGTGTTGGGGTGGGAAGGCTGGCCTTCGGCGTGGCGCCTAAAAAGTGTGGGCGGACACACACAAGGATGTGGACTCGCAGCAGCTGTGCCTGGCTACCCCCTCCATGGGAGCGGGGGGCGCGAAGGCCAGACCTGTAACTCTAGGCCAGCAGCGACCTGTCAGCCTGGAGTGGCCAGAATATGGAATGGCAGGGGCGAAGCTGAGGAGCCAGGTAGGTCCCCCTCCCTCCTGCAAGGGGGTCACCTGTCACGTGGCGGCAGTGGACAGGGCATTGGCAGATCTGTGGTAGAGCTGGAGGGCCCAGGAGGGGCAATAGGCATGGCCAGTTCCCTGCCCCTCAGCCCAGCTGGGGCCCCAGGGACCCTAAGAAGCAGGGTAGGGTGACAGGAAGCCCCTGGAAGGACAGTCCCCCATTCTGGGGCAGGTGCATGGAATCACAGTCTTCAGCGACCTCTGAAATAATCTTGTCCATTTGTAGCTGAGGCGCCCAGACAGGGGGAGTGACTTGCCCAGAGCCCCAGAGCAGAACCCCAGTTGGAAGCCAGGACTCCCAAGCCAGTGATCATTCACATCTCACATCCTGCCACCTGTTGGCCCGGTATGCACTGAGAAAACTCAGTCCCCCTTCCCATCTTGGCCCCCTGAGTCTAGAGGGGCGTTAAGGTGTGATGGAGGGCCCAGGTGGGAGCAAGCCAGGCCTGCAGTCTTGCTGTAACTGACCACCCCCTGCACCAGCCCGGCCCCCCAGCCTGGGGGGGTAAGGGTAATGCCAGCAGCTTCCCCGCTCCCAGGTCTGGATGGCTCTGCCCTGCAGAGACAGCCCAGATGGTGGGACGAGGGGAGGGTTGGGGAGACAGGGGGCAGCCCATAGGCTGGTGGTGGCCTTGGGGGCAGAGGTCCCATCTGCCTGGATTTGACACAGCGTCTTCACTTTGTGCTTCTTCGGCCTCATCTGCAGGATGAAAGGAGATGGAGACACCGTGAAGCGGGGAGACAGGGCCCACCCTTGGAGTTCCAGGCTCTGGGTCTTTCCCTCCTGCTGGGAATCCCCGACCCCTCCAATCCCAGCAATTCCCAAGTCCCTTTCAGGCTCCCATCAAATCCTCCCAGCAACCTGTGGATAGAGGTGAGGCAGCATTTATTAGCCCCACTGCACAGATAAGGAAACTGAGGCCCAGAGAGGGGCCAATGACCTGCCCAAGTCACCCAGTATCTGAGTAGCAGAGGATTTGAACCCAGATACAGAGCTCTCAGCCCAGAGAGGGGACAGAGGAACAGGGAGGAGTTGGCCCACCCCCCTGCCACGCCCACCCTCTTCCCACCAAACAGGGCTGAGGGCTGGGTCTGACCTGTCAGTCACCGTCCGAGGGGAGCCTGGCTAACAGCCCTGCACAGACAGAGAATGGCGACGAGGCAGAGGACAGGACAGATCACGACGCGGAGCAGAAGACACAGGCAAGCAGAAGTCACTGGCCGTGCCCAGGACAGAAGAGCCCAACCCTTCCCGGCCTAGGGGACCTCGCGGCCCAGCCCCATCCCTGGACCCCTGTGGCTGCACGTACCAGCTGGGGGGTGTGATGCTCAGCCCCTTCCAGCTGGATCTTGATCTCCGGACATGCAGGGTCCCCCAGCTTGCCGGCGTCTGGATGGGGTGACCGTGAGGGGCCTGGGGAGGGGGGCAGGAGGGAGCCACCTCACTGGCCGAGGGGAGGCACCAGGGAGGCGGGCACGGATGGGCAGTCGGCACTGGTTGGTGCTCCCCAACCCCGCCACGTTCCTCCCCCAGGGAACCCCACCCTGACCCCTCTTTGCCTCCCCGTCATCCTCCAAGACCCTTCCAGAAGCCACCAGCCCTCCAAGCCACCCAATCATTTTAGGCTGAAGACCCACCCACTGTCCCCTGTCACATACCCGCCACCTGGGGCATGAGAAGTGGCCTCACCCCTCTGTGCCCAGCCCTGCCCCCTGCTGCCACAAGAAGGCGCTGCTCGGGAGGCAGCTGCTCCAGGTCCTGTACCTGGAGAGCTGCCCCCACTTGTGGTGCTGACGCTGTCCTCCAGCCACGTGCTATAGATGAAGGAGTCCCGCTTGTGGGGGGTCCCCGAGGACGAGATGCTCTCCTGAGGAGGGGAGAGGAAGATGGAGGTCAACCGCGTTCCTGGCACTGGCTTGGCTCCCCTCCCCCTCCAGCCCCCTCTACCCTGCTTCCATGCCTGACCCCCAACCCTTGCCTCCCTGCAAAGAGGACGGGGCTGGCAATGTCTGCTCCAGGGAGACCATGGTGAGCGGGGTGGGGCCCACAAAGTGGGAACAGGCAAATACCACTCCCATTCATTCCCCTGGGCCAAGCCACCGAGAGACATCGGCACGGTCCCTGCCCTCAGAGACCCCGAAAGCTGGGAGGCGAGACAGGCTGTGAAGAGACTATTGTGACTCCAGACTCCAGGCCCCATCAGGCAGGGCCTGGTCTGCACTGTCCCCGCGGCACCCGCAGCGCCCGGGAGAGGACCTGGCAAGGACCAGGTGCCCACTGAAGGAGTGTTGAAGGGAGAGTGGCAAAAGGGTGTAAAGGGCAGAGCCCAGGGCTCTGTGAGCACAGAGAAGGACCCCTAACCTGCCCGGGGACCAGAAACTCAGGAAAGGCTTACAACAGGAGGTGGGTGAGGCTGAGCCGAGAAGGGTGAGCAGGGCTCAGTCAGACAGAGAAAACGGCCCGTGCAAAGAGCTGGGGTGGAGTGAGCCTGGTACACTGGGGGGACGGACTGCAAAGGTGTGCAGAATGGCTGAAGTGGTAAGAGGTGAGACTGAGGAGGGAGGGAACGAGGGAGGGACCAGATCTGCCCAGGTCTCAGAGCTCGGGCCCTCTGTGGGGGGCCCTGGGGAGCGTGGAAGGCTTCAGTGTAGGGGAGGGTTAGTCTGCATTATTCCTCTGGAATGGGTCCCCTGGTCACGTGTGAGCCAACCCAGACTCAGGTTTCCACCCAAAGCAGCTCCAGGCACCCAAGAGCCCCCGCCCCAGCCTGTGGCAGAGCACCCCCACCCTGGGGCCTCTCACCAGGCCTGTATCGTCCCCATCCACGCCCTCCGTCTCCTCCACCACACTGGCGAAGCTGCTGGCACTGGATGAGGAGCGGGAGAAGTCCTTCAGCACTTCTGCTCTCTGGGCTGCCATCTCCGCTCTGCCACAGACGGCACCTGTCAGCCGGCACCCACTCGGGACCCCTCGTGGGCCCAGGCCCCTGTCCTCTGCCCTCCCAGCCCAGGGAGGCCTGCCCGTGCCACTGCCCTTTCTAGTATGTGGATCTGGTCACGTCCCTGCCCTGCTCAAAACCATCTCGGGGCTCCCAGATGAAGTCCACTTTCTTTGGCTTTGTCTCAATAACTATTAATAATATTAATCCTCTAGTGCACATTTGCCCTGTGCCAGGCACTGTTCTAAGTGCTTTTACCTGAATCATCTTATTGCTACCATTATTAGAGCCATCTTGCAAATGAGGAGAC
Organism: Micronycteris hirsuta; assembly: GCA_004026765.1. Taxonomy (NCBI): domain Eukaryota; kingdom Metazoa; phylum Chordata; class Mammalia; order Chiroptera; family Phyllostomidae; genus Micronycteris; species Micronycteris hirsuta. The sequence continues at coordinate 6,756 of PVJI01012949.1, read as the reverse complement.
ACCAAGGCACAGCGGGGCAGGCACGCAGCCCCCGGTCAGCCAGCTGCGGGAGGGAGAGCCCACGGGACCCAGGCCTCCCAAAGCCGCGGTCTGCTCTCTCAGCTCTCTCACTATGTTGCTCCACGCTCAGGCCCCTCTGTCTCCTGCTGGGAGCCTTACTCTTTCCCTCAAATCCCAAAAAGCAAATTCATCTTTCAAAAATCGGCCAAGGACCCCTACTCAGGGAGGCCCTCCCTGATTCCTCCTCCCACGGTAGGGTGACGTCCCCACTCTCGGTCCTGCACGCCTTGTCTCCTGCCGTCCCTGTCACCCTCTCCTGCTACTCTGTTCACCTGTCCGACTCTTCACGCCGGGCCGAGTCCTCTCAACACCCCCAGAGCCAGCACAGAGGTGCTCAGCCAACAAGCACTGAAGGGAGCAGCGGGCAGCCTGCTTGCCTGCCTCCCTGCTTCCACTCCTGCCCCAGCCCCTTCACGTGGGCCTGGCCCCTCACTTACTTGGCTCCAATGCACTGCCCTTCTCCCAGCCTTCAAGCATGCCTCAGGGACTCGGCACTGGCTGTGCTTCTTACCTGGAACCTTCTTCCCTCTGAAGGACCGACTCCTCACTCAGTTCTCAATTCAAATCTTACCCATTTGCTGATATCTTCGCTGAGCACCCACCTAACTCCCCCCACCCAGCCACTCTTCGTTGCATTACCGCTTTGTTTTCCTCTGCCAATAACTATCCGGACGTAGCTTATCATGGTCATGTTACCCTGGGTTGTCACCCCACGTATGCCCCGGTCACCACCGTATTCCAGAGCCTGGTGGCAGGTGTGTGTCAAAGGAGGACCTGAGAGAGTGCCCAGGCCTCCCTGGCAGTCCCAGGCCCAGGTGGGAATGGAAAAAAATGAGAACCCCAATGCCGAGACCCCTGCCCAGCAAGCCCCGAGCCCAGAGAGCTCCAAGTCCCAACCTGTTCTTGGTTGTTGGCATCTCGGGGGAGCTCTGGGTGGAGGAGTTCTCGGACTTGGGCTCCTGTGAGACGTGCCCGCTGTCTGGGGTCTTCTGGCCAGCCGGGGGACTCTCCCTGCAGGGCACAGAGGGGTAGCTAAGGGATTCAGCACCAGGCCTGGCGTCAGGGTGGAATGAGGCCCAGGTGGTGAGAGGAGGTCAAGGGCACCTCCTGGCTTACACCCACACCCTGTATGTTCAGAGGCCAGCCCCAGAGCAGTCCCTGCGGCTAACTGGCCAGGCCCGGGCAGGTACCACGGAGCACCTACACCCAAATCCTCCTCTCCGTGGAAGCAGGTATAACTGTCCCCTGTTATGGATCAGGAAACTGGAGTCCAGAGATAGGAGGGAACCTGCCCAGGGATACACAGCTAGGTCATGCCAAAGCCAAGACTTGAACCCAGGATTTGAGGACGATGCCAGCACGGTTCCTGAGCCTAAGTGCACCTGCCACCCCCACACCAGCCTCATGCTGTTGCTTGTGTTCTTATCCTCATTTTTCAGAGTAGGACAGTGAGGCTCAGAGAGGTACAGTGACTTTCCCAAGGTCACACAGCCCCACGGTGGTAAAGAAGGGATTCATACGCAGGAACTACCTTGGCTTCCCAGGAGCTGCCCTGCTGCTGATATGGCATGCCACCCACCGGCATGCTGCCCACCCCTGCCCACACAGATGGACCCACAGGTCCCCCACAGACCAGCCCAAAATCCCAGTTCTGCCCCCCACTGGCTGTGTGAACTGGGCAACCCCTGAGCCCGCTGACCTACAGCATCCTGATGCGCAGGGTGGGACCCCCAGGGAGCCAGCAGAGAGTTGAGTGGATGAAAGCATATCACATTAGGTGGCAAGCTGGCCTGCGCCTGGTGCCCAGCAGGAACTTGACCGTACAGCTGTCTCCAGTGGGGAACCGAGAGGCAGAAGGGTAGGCATTCCCTCCTGGCTGCTTTGCTTTGCCACTGAATGGGAGTCAGGGGAGGGGCCTGAGGAGACACAGACCCACCCCAGCCCCCCGCCCCACCCACCTTTTTTCCTGCACCTCCTGTATGTTCTCGATGCCAATGGCGCTGCTGCGGCGTGAGCCAAACGGGCCTGACTTCTTCCTCGTGGGGCTCTTCCCAGGGACGATCAGTGACTGTGGGGAGAGGCCCCCAACTCAGTGCCCACCTGCCCTGGGAGCCCCGGGCCCCCCACACGCCACCCTGCGCCCTGCTGCTCCAGGCTCTGAAGCAGAGGCAAAGAACAAGAGAAAACGTCCATCTCCAGAGAAAGCCCTCCCAGTTTACAGAGAGGGAAACAGGCCCAGTAAGGGCAAGGGCCCCCGGAGACCACCCAGCAGGGTTGGGCCTGTGGGGACTGGCAGCCACTCTGGCTGGCATGGGAGAGACCAAGTCCTCACAATGGCTGTCCCCTCTCCATCCCCCAGGCTTCACAGGACCTGCAGCCTAAGGTCAGTGGGGAAAGAGTGGGTAGTGACCCAAGCCCCTACCAGGGCAGCCCCGCCCTGCCCCAGAGTCTCCAAATTGGCTGGAGGAGGTTCTGGGCCAGCAGTTGGCGGATATCCCCCCACCTCCCCCACAACACACACAGGAGGTGGGCCCCAGAAAGGCATGGAGGGCAGTGAACCCCCAGGCCAGTTCATGGGGGGAAGGGGAGTCAGGGCAGAGGAGAGGGATGGAGCTCCATGCAGAACTGGCGATATTGGGGGACGTGTGGCTGGGCATGGGGTCTTTGGGTACCAGACTGTGGCTGGGGTCCCAGTGTGGCTGGGCATGGGGTCTTTGGGTACCAGACTGTGGCTGGGGTCCCAGTGTGGCTGGGCATGGGGTCTTTGGGTACCAGACTGTGGCTGGGGTCCCAGGAGCAGGGCAGGGCCAGAAGCCCCTGACAGGGGGCACTGGCTCTGGCATAGGTACCAGGCCCCAAAGCAGGTGCTGAGTGCCATCAGAGCTGCCAGCACTCCGACCTGCACGCCCTCGGGCCTGTCCAGGGGGGAGAGGGGCAACGTCCCCAATATGGCCTCCGTCCTGAGAGTGAGCAGAGAGCAGCGCGTGCAGGCAGCCTCCAGAGCCGGCGGCCCCACGGGCGACAACCTCTTCCACGGTTCCTATGCCTATGGCACTGCCCCGGCGTCCGAATCTACTCGCACTTTTCCCAGGAATAAGCAATGACTGGCAAGCAGCAGAGGGCGGGGCAGAGAGAGATAGGCAGACAGAAAGAGAGAGTCGGAGAGAGAGAGAGATGCGGGAGGGGAGACACAGAGAGGTGAGAACGGAGAAGAGAGTAGGGCCGGGGGTTGGGAGAGAGGAAGATGAGGTGGGGAAGGGAAGGAGAGAAGTGGGAGGGGAGAGAGGAGAGAGGAAGGAGAGATTGACAGACAGACAGTTATACAGAGATAGGAGCACATAGGAGGAGCCCACAAGAGGGGCGCAGATTGAAATACAGACAGACAGACAGAGGAGCCCAGGGAGGAAACACAGAGAGAAATGGGAAGGAAGGGAGAGGCAAAAAGGAAGCAGCAAGGGAGAGAATAGTGGGAGGGAGGAAGAGAGGGAGGAAAAGGACAGATGCCAGAGGACAGAAGAAATACAGACAGGTGAGAAGGTGCAGAGAGGAGAGGGAAGGGGAAGGAAAACAAGGACAGAGGAGAGAGTGGAAGGAAAGGGAAGCACAATGAAGAGAGGGGAGAGTTGCGCAAAAACAAAAACAGAAATGGGTCTGGTTACTGCCACGGTGGGTGCTGCTGGCTGGGCCCTGTTTCCGGGTCCCCTCTGCAGCCACCCACAGGTGGCTGGGCCACTCCGGCGAGGAAGGGAGTGGCTTATAAGTCTGAGTTGGGGGGAGGGTGGGCTTGCTTCTCCAATGACACTAGGCTTGGTGGCTGCTAGACTGCAGAGGACCCACCTTGCTCCCTGGCCAGGCCAAATCATGGGGCAGGGATTGGGGTGGGAGGTCCTTCTCACCACAAGTGACACAGTCTCACAGCACTGAGCACAGGGCTTGGCATGCAGCGGTCAGTAAATGATTGATGGAGGGAGGGCAGGAGGGAGGCACGGATGCACGGATGGATGGATGGAGGTGGCGGGGGGCGGGGCAGAGCAGTGGGTGCAGCGCCATGGGTGGCCACTGGGTAGCAGAAAGCAGCCAGGTCCACAACTGAAGGCCTCACCCATCGTGTGTGCCCAGCACACCCCCTGAGTATTATTGAGTATTATTAGTAGCAGAATCCCACAGAGCCTGGCAGACAGTAAGTAATCACACAGTAGGTGCTCACTCAGGAGATGCTCACACAGAAGCCCAATTCCTGGCATACAGTAGGTAGCCATGGCCACACAGGCCCTGGCACCCAGGTGTCACACAGCAGCCGCGGGCCAGGCACACAGAGGTAGGTGCTCACAGGACAGCTCACCCCTGACATGGTGCGTATTCACTGCTATCCAGGCTTAGCACACATTATGTGCTCATTCAGCAGTCCATTTCCTGACACACAGAAGGTTCTCACACAACAGCCCAGGGCTGTGCACACAGGACCTGACACACAGTAGGTGCTCACAGAAACTCAGGGCCTGGCCCACAGTGGGTGCTCACAGAGTACATATCCACACGACCACCCAGGTCCCCATCAGCATCTCAGAGCCAGGCACACAGCAGGTGCTCACAAAGAAATCCAGGTCCTGACACACAGTGCATGCCCACAGCCTGACACACATAGTAGGTGCTCCCAGAAACTCAAGTAGGTGCTCACACAGTAGGTGCCCACACAGCAGCCCAATTCCCAGCACATGAAAGACAGTAGGTGCTCAATAAGAAATGTGACATAGAGGCTGCCGCAGAGCTGACCCAAAGTCACACCTGCATGAGGGGCCAGGAGGCAGGGAGGGCCGAGGAGCTGGGAAGGAGACTCTCAGCCCCACAGAGTCGTGGCCTGGGCACTTGACCCCCCTGGAGAGCAATGGCTGGACTGACTCTAGAGCCCAGGATGGGTGACCGTTAGATAGCAGGACAATGGGAGAAGGGCAGAGCTAAAGGCCCCCGGGGGAGGAGACTCACTATTCCAGCGGCCTTGGCCAGGTCAGGGTTGTTGGGTGCAAAGCTCCCGCTGTGGCTGGTGGACACGGTGTTGGGCTTCTTGTTGCTTAGTCCCATGGCGTCCATGGACTGGCTGCGGCTCCGGATGACCCGCTGTGAAGGTGGCCGTGGGGGTGGGGGAGGCACAGGTTTCATAAGTGCCTGCTCTTCAGGGAAACCCCGGAATCCAGGCATCTGGTTCCTCCCGCCAATGCCACTCTGAGTGAGCCCAGGAAGTCCTTTCGCATGAGGCCAACGAGAGTCAGGTCCACATGGTGCCAAGGGTAGTTTGGGCCTTGGCTCCGCTGCCAACTCTCTGGGTGACCTTGGGCAAGCCACTTACCCCTCGGGGCCTGTGAGCCTCTCCCGTGGTTGTTGCGAGGACTGCAGAAAATACTGGGTCCTGGCCAAAGGCGGGCACAGAGAGCCCTCCAGAAATCTTGGGTCCTAAAGCTTTTGTTCCTCCCTCCCTTGCGTTTCCCGTCAGCCCACACCAAATGCTTACTCTAGGGCCAGGCACTGTACATTCGCTCTCTCATTCAATCCGCCCAGTGAGGAAGGCACGGCCGCCACACCCACGTTACGCAGGCTGAGCGGAAGCAGAGGCAAGTCTGCAGTCCAGTTGTCAAACCCAAACCCTAAACTGTGAGCTCTGCTGCCTCCAGAAACTCTCTGATCTAATCCAAGTCCACTGTCCAGCACCCACACGATGTGGGATCACTGAAGCCCTCCCTCAAAGAAGACACCCCAACCCAGGCTTACCCCACCCACCCCTGTCTCCAGTGGGCAGAGGCAGACTCTCCTCTGGCCTCTTTCTCAAAAACGGTCTGTTTGCTTTAGTCCAGGGCAGACCCAGGCAGTGGAGCTAATCCCCCTAGGTGAACCCATGTCCCCAGCTGTGTGGCCTGCCTGGGATGAGGGTGGGGCCTGGCTGGGCACCTGGAGGATGGGCAGTCCTCCTCCAGTGGGTGGAGAAGGTGGTAGCCAAGCAGCATCCCCTGGGGACCTGCAGTCTGGGGAGTCCAGGCGCTCTCTGAGGAGGGAAGGAACTCCTTCCTCTGCCTTTCACTGTGGACAAGGGTTCTGAGGTAGACTAGACAGTCAGGGATTCGCATTTTGCTTTTTCAATTTCCACCGCACTGATCAAACCGCTTTACAAGTGATTCTCGACAATTTCAGGAGGTAAGTTGCCATTGCCCTACCTGACAGATAACAAAACCAAGGCTCAGAGAATGAGCAAGCTGGTGAGTGACAGAGCTGGAATGTGAACCCAGGGCATCTGTACTCTTTAACACTAAGCTAAACCAGAGACGGCCAGAGTGAGTCATACTAGCTGAAGGTCGCACAAGCCAGGTCCCTCTCCTATGGCCACTCGGTTCACACACCCCTCCAGGGCCTGTTTCTTTACTTCAGTGAGGACAGAGGCCTCCTCCTCTCTTCTCACATGCTGACCTAGTAGCCACCACCCTTGGCACCAGAGACACCGTGCTGCCACCCAGAGGGCTCCAACTTTCAGTGGAACTCCCAGGCAGCCTCCACCCCCACTCCTAGGCCCCTCCTCCGACCCTTGGCTCCTCCCCAGACCTCCACCTTAAACTCCCAACTGCAAGCTCTATGCTCTCACAGAACCCGCCAAGGCTAAGCCCACCCTACTAAAGCCTAAAACCACCGCGAGCCACGCCCCCACCCAACTCC
>PVJI01012948.1:0-49535 GCA_004026765.1 Micronycteris hirsuta | reverse complement strand
CTCCCTCCCTTCTCCTCTCTCTGAAAATAAATAAATAAAAATCTTTAAAAAAAAAAAAAATCACTGTCCTTTTTTCCTCCCTCTCACTCTGCCCCCAAAGCATCGCTTTGCTCTGTGTTGCTCCAGTTGAAACATAATCATGTATAATCCCATTTGTATGTGGAATCTTAAAAACAAACAAACAAACAAACAAACAAACCCAAACTCATAAACACTGGCAATAGATTGGTAGTCGCCAGAGGCAAGCGTCGGGAGGTGGGTAAAGCGGGAGAAGGTGGTCAAAAGGCGCACACCGCCCATTATAAAATAAATGTCACGGGATGTCATATACAGTGTGGTCACCACAGTTAACAATACCGTATTGTACACTGGAGAGTTCTAAGAAAGTGGAGCCGAAAAGTTCTCGTCGCACACACGAAAATGTGTAAGTGTGTGGCGATGGGTATTGAACGCGTTGTGGTAAAAAAAGAGGCGTTATGTGGGCCGGACCCTGTTATGGGAAAACAAAGTCTACACAGATAAGAATTCTCCGAAGTCGAGCATCCCCCTCCCTGTCCCCAAGGATGAAGCCGGTGAGGCAGGGCTCGTCCTGTGTCACTGATCTCAGCCTCCTTTTTCCAGGCAGAGCCAGGAAGCCACCTCAGGGTGGCGGGTGGTCGGCCTCAGTCCTTCTATGAAGGGTTTCTTGAGCGGCTTCCATTTACTGCATAAACGTAAGGTTGGTGGGCAAAGACAAGGGTCAGAGTAAGATCTCCCTGGCCCCCTTGGTGGCTTCGCAGCAGTTTCTTCCACGGATCTCTGCCAAATTCTGGAGACGAAGTGTACAGTTTGCACAAAGAGGCCGGAGCATCTGGGGAAAGGGCCCGACCCTCCGACTGGAACAGCTGAAGTGGGACTTGGGGAAACCGGTCAGGGTCACCTTCCCAGCCCGCTGGCAGCAAAGCACCCCTGGCCAGGGAGGCAAACTCACCTGACAGGCAGGCTTCCTCGCAGTGGATGACTCAGGCTTGACAGCGGGGGCTCCGTGCTTGGGCGTGAAGGTGGGTTCCTTCTACCTCGGTGTGTGGTCCGCAGCCAAAGCTCTCAAGACCCTGCTGCTTGGGGTGCATTGTCTGAGCCTGTGTGTGACCCGGGAGAGCTGTCTCTGCGGAACCCAAGCACGGAGCATCCCCTAATGCTGAGAAAGTCAGCATCCTTTGGATGCCATTGCACTGGGACAGGCTCAGGGGGACAGAAGCTACGTCCTTGTGCTCAGCCCGGCATCTGAAGGTGCTCAGTGAATATCTGAGCCTAAAAGTTGCTAAAAAGGACCACGGAACCTGAAGTTCAGTTACGACCCCCCGAGGTAGCAAGCACAGCGACAGAGCTGGTCAGCAGGCACCTCTCCATCTTCAGCTGGTGTTTGGAAAGCAGGGGTGCCCTGCTTGGGACTGAATTCTGAAACTCCTCCTGTGGAGAAGACAGAGAGGACTTGAGAGGGACGTATTCCGGTTCTTGTGAATAAAGGTGAATCGATTTGCAATCAGTGGCTTGGAAAAACAGAAGTAACGTGGCTGTATTTATTACCCAGGCCAGTGGAACGAGTGTACTATTTGCATTAGATATTATTGCAGATATGTGAAGCATGCAGACCACAGGTGACAGCAGCGGGGCTCTGAGTCCCCGACAGGACATGCCTGAACAAGGCTCACTGTACCTGGGGGTGCCCCTTAACACACACACACACACACAAACCTTTATTTTTTTAATGTTAGAAATAGCTCCTTGATCCAAAACGGGCTCGAGTTACTTCCCAGGGGTAAAAGGAGAAAGGTGTCATTTCTAGCCCCCAAACTAAATTTCAAAAACAATTTTCTCATATCTCAGGCAGAGAAATCAGAGGTGGCGAAGACAGGGCAGTATATATGGAACCAATATACTCACCTGACTGTTATGTAATAATTCAAACAAAATATTAGTTTTAATAGTCTTGGCCTGAGTTTCTGGGCATTAGCAATTGCTATTTAAAAACACACACAACTTTGAAATTGTATGTGAATCTTTTTTATAAGCTAAACATTCCTGGAAACTGTCAGTATTGCATTTATTTTTATAACTTAAAATCAATTATAATTTTTATTTTAAAGATTTTATTTATTTATTTTTAGAGAGAGGAGAAGGGAGAGAGAAAGAACATCAATCTGAACCCACAACCGTCCCTGACCTAAGAATCGAACCAACAACCTTTTGCTTTGTCGGTCGACACCCAACCAACTGAGGTATAGTTTGGACTGAAATCAATTTCGAATGAAGCAGGAGAGTTTCTTATTTAAAGAAATTTCTCCAGATAATCATTTGGACATTAGTGAGCATTATTTTCTTTAACGTAAAATGAACATTATTTTTTAAAGCTAATTTTGACATTTGGTTATCTGTTTGTGCCACATTAGTGGTAGAAAAAGCGCTGATTGCTTTGGTCAGTGGGGCCTTACTGAAATCCTTGTGGACACGTCAGTTTGTCTATCTGCCAGTGGAGAGGGTGAGGGCTAGACTGTTGTGGAGACAGAGAAGTAGACACAGCAAAGAAGAATCATTTGTCTCTCAGAACAACTGTGATGTGCGGTGAGAAAAATTCGACCCATTGCTGCTGCTTTTGAAGCCAGAGGAAGAGGCCATGAGCCTGTGAACGTGGGAAGCCTCTGGAAGCCAGAAAGGGCAAGAGAACGGTGTTCGGTGTTCCCGAGGGCGCTGAAGGGAGCTCGACCCTGCTGTCACCTTGAATTGAGCCCAGAGAGGCTCGTTTCAAACTTTGGACCCCCAGAACTTTAGACAATAAATGTGTGTTGTTTTAAGGCATTAAAAAAAAAAAAGACTGGTGTGAAGATTTCATGTACAGCACTGTGCTTGCCACACAAGAGGATCTTAGGAACTGTTTGTTGGTTTGGGGGGCGACTGCAGTCCGCTTTGAGACGGAAAGCGTTCTCTCCAGCCTGACTTTCATGCTCCGATTCCTAATGTCCGATTCCTTCAGACGTGACAGCCTGGCCTCAGGCGTGTCGTGGAGAGTTGGGGAAGGACCCATCTTGTGCCTTAAAAAAACAACAGAGGGAAGAGCATTGTCTTCATTCGGCCTGAGAGGTGACGTTGGGGAAGTCACCCAGCGTCAAGAAGAGGGCACGTCTGTGCCCTCAGGAGCAGCAGCAACTTCATGTGGGTCACGGGCAGCTGCGGAAACAACAGGGCAGCGGAAATAAGGCCGAGCAAGAGCACAGAAACAGCCTCTTTCTGAGCACAGTTGGGGCAATGTCCCTGTGCCCTGCGGGGGTCACGCTGCAAAAAGGTGAACTCTGATGGTTCGGGTGGTTGGATTACAAGATGTCTTCCCTGAGCGCCCAAAGGCTGTGCCCCTATCATTGAGTCACATGTGTTCACAACACGGAAATAGCTTCTGTTTTATGGATTTCAACTGGACGGGGCGGCGGGGGGTGAGTTAGAAAATGTCATAGCTTCCCCTCCTCTGGCCCTTCTCCCCCCTCTTTTTTAAAATCAGGACCACTGAGACCTAGATGGGGGGAAATTAGAGAGAGAACATAAGTGGGGGAGATAGCGTATAGCTACAGCTTCAGGAAAAGAGCAGATGAGTTGAGTACTTTGGTTTTTGGGTTTTTTTTTTTTTTAAGATTTTATTTATTTATTTTTAGAGAGAGGGGAAGGGAGGGAGAAAGAGAGGGAGAGAAACAGCAATGTATGGTTGCCTCTCACATGGCGAGTACTTTGTTTTTGCTTTGCCTCTGCTTCCACTTGCCCCCACATCTCCTCCCCCAGCGCCACAGCCGAAGTTCAATGACGATAACTCTTACTGGCTTTCCTGTCATCCATATCAGGAGTGGGGTCCAAAAAATGGTTCTTTTGCTTTGATTTCACTCATTGATATCTCTTTCCTTAAGGCTTAGAAATTCCTCTCTTAAAGGAACTGCATTCAATTTCTCTTCTTGCCCTTCATTTACTCCCACATCGTCTGCTGTCATCCTAGTGCATGTGAAGAGGTTTTCTGCTCCCTGAACTGCTCCCTGCTCCTTGGGTGCAGTTTGGGTACATGCTGCCCCAGGCAGGGCAAGGTAGGGCAGGGCAGGGCGGCCAACCCACTACCATGGCAGCAACTCAAACTTTGTCACCTTGAATAGCATATCTTTCTCCTTGAAGGAAAGATTATTTATTTGAGGAACTATGAAAAGCCAGCATTCTCATTTTAGGTATTAAAAAAATCTTAGAACTTAGGAACATAGCAGGAACTCTGAAAATCATTTGGTCCAAACTTCTCATTTTAAAGATGAAGAGAATGCAGGCCAGAAAAAAATGGGGTTAACAAGGGCAAGCTCAAAGCCAAGTTTCCTGATTCAGAGATCACATGTCCAGCCCCCTTCACAAAACGTTAAGGGAAATAATGACCCAGATCAAATACATCCATTTCAGGAAATAGTTATTAAGGACCTACTTGGGCAAAGCATTGTGCTAGATGCTAGAGGCCTTAGAAACCTGAGCCAGAACAGTATCTGTTCCCAAGAGCTTCCAATTTGGGGATGGGTGGGCAATAACACCAATAAGCGAGATAACTATGATGGAAGCAAGAGTAATATACGTTCCAGGAGAGTTATGGAGTTGCGAGGAGAGAGACCTGACATCCTGCAAAGGATATTAAAAAAGGGTTCGTGGGCGGGAAATTGTTACCAGACTAAAGGGGTCCATCTGCCTGCCCACATCAAAGGCCAACCAAGGATGAGCAAGTTTGCAGCCGAGAAAGTAAGGGTTTATTAAGTGAGGCCATGGCACCATGCCCAGAGTCACAGGTGAGAAACACCCCAAGACCTGGCTCCCGGGAGGCTTCCAGGGGACGGGTAATGTAGGGAAAAGAAATCATGAATCATGGTGACTTACGGAGCTGGGGGTGTGGGCTCCCCTGATTGCTTGGGACCAGGGTAGGGAGCAGTGGGTCACTGTATAAGGACCTGATGTTGGCCATGGATGGTGCTGCTCTGTCTGGTTTCCTGAGCATGTGGTTTGATTCAGCTTTCATGGGCCTGGGACTGAAACACATGTGACATCGAGATGTTACCTTTAGCTTGACAAAAACTCTCTTTCTGTGGTCAACAGACCTGATGCTTTCTTCCTACAACAGTTTGATGCTGACCAGAATCTGATGTCTGAAGGGCTTAATGATTAAGAAAGTGAGTGGACAAACAGAAAGGAGAAAGTGTCATGTTTAAAAAATGGAGTTTCTGTGCAGTTACAGTATCATTTGTGGTGACCTTTGAAAGATGGATGAGACTTTGGTGGGTGGAGCTGAGGAGGGCAAGCCATTGTAGACAGAAGAAGAGCTCAAGTTAAGTTACAAATGTGGGAAATATTCGCATATGAAACATCTGAACCTGTGAGGAATTTTTATGAGTTTGCACCAAAACTGACAACATATGCCAGGAAGTGAGAACTCCAATGCTCCAGAGAATCTTTTACGCAGTTGGAATTAAAGAGGAAACGTTGGGAAGATGACATGGAGGTGGGGACAGCAAGGCTGGGACTGGATTACAGGACAATTAAGACCGTGTGCTGTCCTGAGGGTGGTTATGTCTTCCAGGGGTGTAACTTCCGGCATTTCCAAGGTGTGCTAACCCAGATGCACAAGAGCCATGGACAGAACTGGTTGAAGGGCCTTCCACCAAAGAAGTCGCAGGCCTGGGGCGTGACTGCCCACCATTTAGGGATTTATGATTTATTACAGCAATGCTTTCTCATCCACAGAAAGTATAGATTGTATTTGAGGAAGAGCAAATCACCTGGTTTGGTGAGACAATTCTGCAATAGACCAGAATGATATTATGGAGGGCTTTAAATGAATGTGGCTTTGGTATTAGTTCTGTAAGAAATGAGGAATGTTCCATTCATGCCTTTGGGTGGAAAGATGTAGGACTTTACCTAACCTGGCACTTTTCAGCACAGAGGGGTCAGAAGGTCAGAGCCACACTGCATCCCCGATGTAGACACAGAGCATAAGACAGACTGGAGAAAAGCATGTTCCTTGAATGGGGCAGGAAGAGACGGAACCCAGCGTGTTCTATAAGAATAATATGGGACTTAAACCAGTTCAATGTGAGAGCTAGGAGGAATGAGACATGCATCAAAGTAAGGCCATAACTGCAAAACTTGGCAGTCAGTTTAAGAACCAAGAAAGCCAAGAGATGTCTTGAGCAGAAACTTATGGTACAAACTAAGGGTGAGGCAGAGGGATTCAGAAAACTATGAATAAGTGTCTCATTAGTCTGGACTATTCTCCTATGATGGGCATCAAAATGATACAAAAGGGCCTGGCTGGTGTAGCTCAGTGGATTGAGCGCAGGCTGGGAACCAGAGGGTCCCGGTTCGATTCCCAGTCGGGGCACATGCCTGGGTTGTGGGCCAGGTCCCCAGTGAGGGCCATGTGAGGAGCAACCATACATTGCTGTTTCTCTCCCTCTCTGTCTCCCTCCCTTTCCCTCTGTTTAAAAATAAATAAATAAAATCTTTTAAAAAAATGATACAAAAGGAAATTAACTTGGTATAATAGATATAAAATTGCAGAGTGAGTGCTAGAATGAGACATAGATTTTCAAAGGAAATATTTAAGCACTGGTTTCATTATTCTAAAAAATATTCAACCCATAATAAGGGTGTGATGGCCAGTTTTATGTGTCAGCTTAGCTAAGCTACAGTTACTATTCAATCAAACACTAATCTAGGTGCTGCTGAGGAAGCATTTTGTAATTAAAACCCAAAGTCAGTCGACTTTAAGGGAGATATGTAGATACTCTGTGTGGGCCTGATGCCATCAGCTGAAAAGCTTTAAGAGTAGGGCTGAGGCTTCTCTGAAGAACAAGAAATCCCACCTCTGGGTGCAACTTCCAGCCTGTCCTTCCTGCTGACCTGACCCGTGGGTTTGCCTCCACAATGATGTAAGTCAATTCCTTGCAGTCGATCCATATATATATTTTGTATTGATTCTTTTTCTCTGGTTGAACCGTGACTGATACAAAGGGTATTAGTGACTTGAAAGAGGAGTGCCTAAGAGACAATTTAGTGAGGAGAGAGGTAGCATTGACTTCCTCCCCCGAGACTAGGTGTGAAACTGGAAAAGTTGGCACTTGTGCCATCTGTCACTACCAGAACCAATAAGTAGAGACAAGGATTGAATCTTTATGAGCTCTTTATTCAAAAAACGGCAATCTGAGAAGACAGCAGGTTATGTACCCTCAAAAACCGTCTTAACATCTCACCTCAAGCCAGCCTTTTTATGAGGAGAAGAAAGGGTGGGTAAGGGATTTGGAAAAAAGGTAAATCAGATAAGAGGTGCTGTCTTGCTGCAATTTTCCTAGTACATTTTTATCTGTTGATCAACAATTCTTTATATGCATAACTGATGTTCCCTCCCTGGAACACAATGGCTCACATACCAAATTCATCACTTGCAGACCTCCTGGGGCACAAGGTTGAATTGTTTGTTCACCTCCTGGGGTCACATAGGTCATGCCTTCCAGTTCCTGGAGTAACAGCTTTCCACTTACATTAATCACTTAAGCCTATCAACTATGACTGAAGCAAAAATCTTTTACTCTTGAGTTCCCTATCAATTCATTTGTAAATTACCTTGATTTTCTGCATGAAAATGACCATTTCTGGAAAAAAAAAAAGAAGCCATAAATCCATAAAGATAGAAAGCCTAGAAAAAGAGACAAGAGGAATAGACTTGTGAAGAAGGACATGCAGGAGTGATGAAAACCTAGTTAATGTGTCAGTATCATCTCAACGCATAACCATTTATCTGAAGGGAAGGAAATTCTCAGTGTCCCCTCACAGGGAATGACAGAGAACGCGAACAGTGAACTCCAAGTCCTCAGATGCCTTTGGGTAAACACAGAGAGACACTACTTCAGTGTTGGGTTACAGTAAGATTTCAAAAGCAGTTGAGAGTGTCATAAAATACATCGACTTGATATCACTGTAAAATACAATCAAATCATATCTCAGCATGACAGTTATGGGTTTGTTGTGTCTCCGGTCTAACTGCACCCTTATGCCTGCTCTGTGCAAACTGTTCTGGAACCACTAAATATTTCTCCTTCAGCATGATAGTAAGCTTCATCAGTAGAGAGGTGCTAGTGAGGCAGGTCAGTAAACCAGGACCAGTGAAATAAGGAAACCAAGACAGATGGTTAATTGCAAAATCCTATCTTCTCTAACCAGGGACACTTAAGAGTAAATAAATGGTTTATACTTCTCCTCCCCAACCAGAGCAGAAACAGTTCATATGCCCTACTCAGGAAGAGAGATAACAAAAATCTAATTAGTGCCATTTGTGTTAACCACAAGCAAGGATGGATTAAGTCCAGAATAAATCTCATATTAGTGCATCAGTATAAAGCTGATGAATATTCTATTGAGATCCTTCTAAAGGAGCTCATTTCTGCCTTTGGAAAACAGATAAAACCCTTAAGACAAAGGACCCAGCATGGCTCTCTTGTTCTCTGGAGCATGTCTGCACCTACCCACCTTCTTTCCCTGGCACACTCCCTCAGGAGCCTGCCCACGCCTTTCCCTTTCCCTTTATCTTCCTCCCCCAGACATGTTACCTTTGCCTTTCTCTCTCCTAAGCTCCAAGGGCCCTTCTTTTACCTCTGTAACTTATTTCCTGAGCCTACACAGACCAGCTGGCTCACCTTTTCTACCTCTGTGACTTTCTAAATAAACTTTCTCTTATAATTGGAGTCTTGGCTCTGAATTCTTTCTTAGCCCAAACTCAAATACTGAGGTTGCTGGTCCTTGGTCTGACCTCTGGTGTCGTTTCACCAATAACACTAGGAAGACAATGAAGGAGGAGGAGGGGCTTTGCTTCTCTGTTCCATGTGCCCCTCCTATCAGACTCCTGCAAAGCACAGTGCAGCGATGCGAGGGGCCACCTGGTGCCACCCAGAGGCCAGTCACTCTCCACCCTCCAAACCAGCTCCCTGGCCTTGAGCAGTTTTATAGCCCACTGTCTCTGGTGAGCCCCAACAACTTCTCCAGGAGGGTGAATTTCCAGCAAATTCCAAAGGCCGTAATAGCACCACAGTGACCTGTCTGCCGCCAATGAGCTTCAGCTGAGCTCTCACCCGCCCCCTGGGCCTCAGCCTGGAGGAGTGAGGTATTCCCCTTCCCTGCTCTCTCTCTGCCTCAGCGATGGTGGCGGCTCCGTCTCTCTGTTCCTGTTTTCTTTAGAGTTCCTTTTACTTCGGGACCAGCCAATCCCTCTTATCTCAATCTTGTGATTTACTCAATAATTCTGAATATTAAAATTTTCCTTTCTAAATTGCTGGGTGTTTTCTCTTTCCAGAGTGGGTCGAGACTGATATTGAAAAGAAAAGAAAAAAAAACAGCAAAATAGACATCTTGAACTTTTAAATTTGACTCTGAAAGTACACATGGAACAATTTGTGTAAATCTGTTGAGAGTCTGAGGGGCTTTCAATAAAAAAGTCTTTTTTCTCCTGTCGAGTTCTGAAACAATCGTGGGCTGGGGTTTAACTACTGCCTTTGATGAAAGCCAAGGCAAAGGACATGGTCTAGTGTGTGGTATCCATGCGCTTCCTAATACTGAGCCCCAGAATCACAGACTTGCCTTCCCAGGCACAGGTCATGGGGGACCAGCCTCTCCCAGGAGGGCCATCAAGCTACTACATGGTAGATACCAACTGAGAGCACCCCTCTCTGCAGGGCGCTTCTCCCCATGTGAGGGCAGGGGCACATACCTGATACCTTCACCCTCAGCCTCTGGCTAGCTTCCTCCCAAAGGAGAGGAATGAATAAGTACAGAGAGACCAGTAATATTATACAGTCTTGCCCTCCACGTGACTCCCACCGCTACATCAACAAGGTCTATGCCATTTTTACACTACGTTTCTAGGGTTCGCAAGGACAAATTTTAAGAAGACTCAGATTAAGAGGGCAAAGGGGGTCCAGCACAAGTTGACAGAAGGGTGGTGAGCTCACCATAGCGTGCACAGATGTTGTCTTGTAAAGCTGAACACCTGAAACTGTGACATTATAAACTATGTTACCCCGATATATGCATTTTTAAAAGTCAGGCAAATTGGGTTATAACACATACCCGTTAAAATCTCACATTCATAATCTCCCAATACCAATAGGGAGAATCAAATAACTGTAGAGATTATTTTTAACATAAAATTAAATACAACAAATTCAGAAGGTGCAACCTGTAGAAAGCTAGTCATTGTATTAGACCCCATTTCTGGCTGGTTTAAGCAGAAAAGGGATTTACTGAAATGGTATCGGGCATCTTGGAGAATTTCAAGGAAGGTCGAAAACCCAGCATTGGAAAATGGGCAGCAACAAAGGGAGGCCAGCCAGTCCCCCACAGGAGGCACGCACGCCGGCTGCAGAGTGCCTGTGAACACCTACAAGGGCCGTGCCTTGCATCCCTCATCTGGAGCGCACTTGGGGCCTTTGCCTCCAGAAGATGGACGGCGCAGCCACGGCAACCACCGGCAGGAGGAACCCCCCAACTTTCCTCGCCTCTTTGCAACGCTGGCTTCAGAGTCTAAGTCCCAATTGGGTGCATCTGACCGGCTGAATCCAGGTCACGTGCTTTCTCCCTATCCTTTAGAGAGTCTGACAAAGTGATTATCTGCTCTTCTCATCAGATTGTGGAAAAAGGCATCAAGAAACATTCATGGGGAATTTGCTTAATAAAGGGAAGAGGTCCACTTGCTAAGAGGTCAAGAAAAAAACCCCAACAAATGTGCACAACAGCTATTTTGGGCATTAGTGCAAATAACCAAATGCTTGCATGGGTTAAAATAGGTCACGTGTAAACCTCAATTTTGCACTCTGTTGTGCCTGTATTACCACAAGGCATGAGACACACAGTTCGACTTTCAATGAGTTAAACTCCACAAGAAAAAAAGTCAATATACCAGTAAATGTTTATCATCATTCCAACTAGGAGAATCAAGAAAGGAAATACCTAAGCCAAGAAATACTCGAGTTCACATGTTTACTAAGTTCTCCCGTTTTTACTTCTTTAAAACTGGAAGTATTCCGAATGCGAGTACTGTCTTTTAACATCCTTTTCTCAGTTCAGAAACCGAGCCTCAATCCAATGCTCAAAAACAGCAACCCAACTTGCACGTGTTTGTCTTCCTGCCTTTTCCTGAAAAACAAACTTACTACGTATCATTTAAACTTAATCCTAATGTGACTATCTCAGCATTTTAATTGCAATTCCTCATAAAGTAGTCTGGAAAGTACAAGTTCTAAGCTTTCTATGTATATATTTACATTTAAAAATACATATTTTACATATATGTGTGTCTTTTTCCCATACAGACATCTGAGAGCAATCCTTTTATCTTAAGTATTCAGTTTCTGTACGCGTTGTGGGCATATGTCCCCTTAATTATTCTTTATCTTAACACTTGCTATGATTTGAGACTCTCATTCTGAGAGTGAGGTTGTAACGGGATATACAATTAATACTCAGAAGCGACTTCTGCAGGGCAGCGTTCTGGGTGCGAGGTTGAAAGCCACGAGAGTGTCAGCTTTCTGTGCTTTCCCCACAGAAAGGACGCCTCGGGACACACCTGCACGCGTCAAAGAGAGTTTCAAAAAAGTGGCTTTTTTTCAAACATGTTTGCTGACAGACATTTTATATTCTGGTTTACATATTTTATTGGTCTGTGCTTCTCCAGGCAACCATATTTGGAGCGGGCATTCTGATGACATTGTAATTCCCATTATCAGCTTGGTGGATGTAAGTTTACTCCTGAGCCTTTTGCTAAAAGCTGGCTTCGGAGCTCACAGGCCTAGTCCTTGAGCACGTTCGGTTCCTCAAAGGAATGAGTACTGTCCCGTGTGCCTCTCTGGAAAAATTGCCTTCTCCCTGTCCGATGTCTGCCACCCACCCCATCTATGGTCACAACTGTGCTTTTTTTTTGGTACATAGAATAGTGGAAAGAACATGAGTTTTGGCAAAGAAGACCTAGGTTCAAATCTCAGCTTATTTACTGTGGACAAATTACTTAAACTCTCTGCACCACAATTCTTCACTTGTAAATTGGGAATAATATCTACTTAAAGGTTGGGGGGTAGGATGAGGTACCTAAGATGCCTGCAACAATGCCTAGAAAATAGTAGATGCTCCGTAATTGCTAGCTAGCATTAAAACACTTTCATATGTGTGGTTAGTAGGTAACTCCTAGAATCACAGTGGAAGAAGAACACTCCATTGAACTCACTCCTGTTGCCCTGCCTGGCTCAGAGGAAGAACCCAGCACACTGGGTTTCTGTGCTGCTCACCATACCTGCCGCATTTCCCCTCACCTCGGGGCGTAGCGTCACTTTCAGGATGAGATTCTCTTTTGGTTAGTTATGATTCCCGCACTGCTGTTGTTTTCTTGAGTCCTGCAAGCTGCTCTAGCCAATTACTGTAAGCCAAGGAGTGGGTCTGGGGAATCTCCAATTTATAGCTGGCGGGCCAGTAGCACAGGTGATGACCTAGACCTGAGATTGGCATCTGAAGTGGGTGGGGGTGGGAGGCAGTCTTGTAGGACTGGGCTCTTAACCTATGGGATCAGATGATTATCCGCTGGCAGGTAGGGTCAGAATTGGGTTAAGCTGTAGGACACTGAGCTGTTGCCAAAGAATTGCTTGAGGTGGGGAACACCCACGTCCGGTGTGAGAACTACAGCAGTGTCGCAGCAGAGTGCTGGGAGTGGAGGATCCCCGCCACAGCGTGTTTTTCCTTAGACTGCTCCACTAAAAAGTCAGCTCTGTGGGGACAAGGACTTGCCTGTCTTGTTTGCAATGGTTGACCTTGTAGGACGGGAACCTCAAGCTGGAAGGAGCCTTCCTGAGAAAAATGCCAACACAGAGGAAATCACTTTTGAGAGATGAAGAACACAATGATAGTAAAAGACATCAACCTACTTTGCAGATCTAATTATCCTTGAAATGAAAGCAGCTCTTTGATTTTTTCATTTTGTGAACCAAGGGATTAAGCTACTTTGGGCTGGTTTCTGTTCTTTGAAACCAAAAGATATTGGCTACTATACCAGTAAATGGAATCTTCAAATTAAATCAATCTGCAACCAATTGTTATAAAACCCCAAGCCTGGCGGAAGGAGTCCTGTGATTGCTCAGCCTCCATGCAGCTCCCAGGCACCCAAACCCACACACAGGAAGTGGGCCGGTCCAGCACCAGCTCCCAGCTGGGGACTCCGCCACCCGGCAAACCTGATTTCTGCCTATCCTTCAGCCTTTTGCTCAATCTTCCTTGTGAACAGAATCTAGAGTTTTCTGAAGGAATGGCTGAAGCTAATTATAATTCCCCTGTAGTGACTGATTTAGGAATGAGCATGTGGTGCAATTCTGCCCAACCAACTATGGGAGGAAGTCCATGGGGGACTTCTGGGAAAGTTGTCTTTGCTCTTCCAAAGGATTTAGAAAACAAAGCCCTTTTCCCCTCTTCCACGTTGGAATATTGTGCTGAGAATGTGATGCTTAGACCTGCTGCAATCATCTCATGCTGTTGATACCAAACCCAGGTTCAGCTGCCTGCTTCTCGAAAGCCAATACTCAAGAGATGGACTGGTGGAAGGAAAAGCTGGCAGCCTGCAAAGATGGTGGACCCTTGTCATAAAGATCCTCTTAACATCTCAGCACAGGCAGGAGTGTTTGTGAGTAGGGAAGGGGAAGGCAGGACAAAGAAAACCAGTGGCGACTGTGTGCTTTGTTGAGGGTACTGGGTGTGAGGGCAGTCTGCTCTGATAGCCATCTCAGAGCTGGTCAAGGGACGGTCTGACTTTCATCGTCCTGGTTTTCATCATCCTGGTTTTACATCAACCTGGTTTTAAGGCTGATGCACAGCTAATCTCTCAGAGCTGGAATGCCTGAAGGTCAAAGTCTGTGTCTGGTGAAATCAGTTCCTAGCATCCTTAAGCAAACAGGCTGTTTATCTGTAGTCACATGTTAGTCATTGGTCATCACTTACAGAAATGATACTAAAATGGGGTGGGATACACTGTGAGGAAATAAACCTGAGGACAAAGGCAGACGGAAACGCAAAACCATGGTGAGGTCTACACACAGCGTCCGCACAGCTCTTCTCCTCTCGTCTTGAGCCCCTGGAGCCAGGGACTTGCTGCGGGGGTTGTTTCATGCTCTCTCAGGGTGCTGGTGTCCTGGGCTAGGGGTGCTCCACCATCTTCCTCCAGGGCACTGGAAGAACACACCACAGCTCACCCTCACTTTCTTCACGGGACCATTCCAACAAGTTTTCTTTCAGAAATCTGCAGACTAAAAGCAGGCACCGATCTCTGTGTTTCTGGGTGCTTGTCCCCTTGCCCAGGGGATGTGTGTAAAGCTCTTTGGAGGGTGCTCCCTCCATGCCCCCAGGGATTTTTAAGGCAGCAGTGGGACAGGCCTACAGGCTCTGCAGCTATCTGTGGGCTGGGCACTGTCCCAGTGCATTCCTTCCGTACCCTGCAGTGAGGGAGAGTGAGGGCATCGTGAGTTTTCAGCAGACGGAGTGTGCTGTGGGGTGCCCCCGCAGGCCCCTGAAACAAGACCATCTCCAGAGGAATACGCTTTAAAAAGTTGACGCATACTGGAGCAGAGATAGAAGTCACTTGAAAGAAACCAAATATCAATGAGGCAGTTAAGACTAGACTCTAATCCGATTGATCATACCGATTTGTTTAAGGAATTGACAGTAGGAAGTGGAGATGGTTAGCCATGGCCTCATCAAGAAGGGGAGTGGTAGCTGCAAATGCAGGGTTCAATTAAGGGCAGTCCGCAGAGGAAGAGAACTTGAGAGTGGACCTCAAGGGTTCCAGTCTCGTTAGTGAAGCCAGTTTCAAAGGGGCATGGGGGAAGGCAATTGATAGCTTCAAGGCCTTGCCATATCTCTGCCCCTAATGGGAATAATGTCCTATTGACAAATGGATACATCATGTTCTCTTAACCTCAGCTTGGAAGTGCTGTGTTTGACTCTTTTTTCCCCCAATTTCATGCTTGCCAATCAGTGCCCTGAGGATAACTTTGTTCCAGTGTAGGTTGACCTAGAGGGTGAGTGATGCAGATTTTGAGGAATTTTTCTTATTTTTTTTCACATAGCTTTTTATCATTTTTTCTTATTTTTTCTTTTATATCTTGTATTTTATTCTTCATTTTTCTTACTCCATTTTGACTTCTTCCTTTCTTTTCTTTTTTAAAAAATTTCTCCCTTTCTTTGTTCTTTTGTAGTGATTTCCTCTTTCTATTCCTTACTCTTATTGTTTCTCTTCCTTCTATCCTCTCATAATTATTTTTCTTTCCTGTGGTCTTCTCATATTCTTCTTTTTTTCTTATAATATCCTATTTCTCTTTCCACTTGTATTATTCTTTGCTCTTTGGTCATTGATTTTGCTGTTATTGTTGAGCTTTGTTTTGTTTTGTTTTTTGCTTGTCTTGGTTTTGTTTTGTTCTGTCAGTACCTGTACAACAGCAAATAGACATAGTGGGTGGGTGTTGAGCCTCTCAATCAGCCAAGCCAGAAGGGAGATCCCACAATGAATGGGCCAACAACAATCAAGACCAGAAACAACAGGGAGAGCTTACACAATCCGCACAGGGGCATTCTGAGAGCACCCAGATCAGGAGATCCAGGAGACTGCACACTGAGCCCCACAGGACTCCCACCACATAAGGCTACCCCACGAAGACAGGAAGTCAAAGCAGATCTACCTAATAAATAGAAATAAACAAAAAGAGTCAGCTAAAATGGGGAACAAAGAAACAACCCCCAAATAAAAGAAAAGGAGGAATCTCCTGAAAAAGAGCTAAAGGAAATTAAAGCAAGCAATTTATCAGACAAAGTAATGTTTCTAAGGATGCTCAAGGAAATTAGTGAGAACTACAAGAAACTTAGTGTGAACTACATTAGCATGAAAAAAGACATAGAAACTATATTTAAGAACCAGTTGACAATGAAGAATGCAATATCTGAAATGAAGAATACCCTAGAAGGAATTAAAGGCAGGCTAGATGAAGCAGAGGATAAAAATAGTGATTTGGAAGACAGGTACAATTGATTAACCTTTAATCAGAAGAAAAAAACTATTAGACCTAATAAATGAATTTGGTAAAGTAGCAGGATACAAAAGCAATACTCAGAAATCAATGGCAATGGCACCACTACACACCAATAAGGAACTATCAAACAGGGAAACTAAGAAAACAATCCCATTTACTATAGCAACAACAAAAAAATTATGTACATAGAAATTCATTTCACCAGGGAGGTAAAAGGCCTATATTCAGAAAACTATAGGATACTGAAGACAGAAACTGAGGAAGATACAAATAAGTAAGAATATACCACATTCAGGGATTGAAAGAATTAACATCATTGAAATGTCCATTCTACCCAAAGTGACCTACAGATTTAATGCAATTCCCATTAAAATACCAATGACATAATTAACAGATCTAGAATATTCCAAAAACTTGCATGGAACCAAAAAAAGACCCCGAATAGCTTCAGCATTCTTGAGAAAGAAAAACAAAGTAGGAGAGATCACAACACCTGATATCAAACTACATTACAAGGCCACAGTAATCAAAACAGTCTGTTATTGGCATAAGAACACACACATAGATTGGTGGTACAGAACAGAGAGCCCAGAAATAAACTCAAGGCTCTATGGTCAATTAATATTTGACAGAGGGAGCACTAACGTGCCATGGAGTAAAGACAGTCTTTTCAATAAATGGTGTTGGCAGAACTGGACTGTACTTGCAAAAAAATTAGACTAGATCACCAATTTACACCGTACACCAAAATAAGCTCAAACGGTATAAAAGACAAATATAAGTCATACTACCATAAAAGTCCTAGAGGAAAAAATAGGCACTACAATTTCAGATATCTCATGTAGCAATATTTTTGCCGATAGATCTCCTAGAGCAAGGGAAATAAAGGAAAAAAAATAAATAAATGGGACTATATCAAATTAAAAAGCTTCTGCATGGCTTAAGTAGCCATCACCAAAGTGAAAAGGGAATCTGCTGTATGAGAAAATATATTTACTCATGATATATTAGACAAGGGTTTAATATCCAAAATATATAAAGGACTCATATGACTCAACACCAGGA
Source organism: Micronycteris hirsuta (assembly GCA_004026765.1). NCBI lineage: Eukaryota > Metazoa > Chordata > Mammalia > Chiroptera > Phyllostomidae > Micronycteris > Micronycteris hirsuta. The sequence continues at coordinate 32,337 of PVJI01012948.1, read as the reverse complement.
AGACAAACAAGCCAATTAAAAAATAAGCAAAGGACCTAAACACACAGTTCTCTAAGGAGGACATACAGAGGGCCCATAGACATATTAAAAGAATGTTCGACATCACTAGCCATCAGAGAGATGCAAATTAAAATCACAATGAGATATCACCTTATACGTGCCAAAATGGCTATCAATAAATCAACAAACAGCAAATGCTGGTGAGGATGTGGAGAAAAGGGAACCCTAATACACTGTTGGTGGGAATACAGACAGGTACAGTCACTGTGGAAAGCAGTGTGGAGTTTCCTCACAAAATTAAAAATGGGCCTGGCTGGTGTAGCTCAGTGGATTGAGCGCGGGCTGGGAACCAGAGGGTCCCGGTTCGATTCCCAGTTGGGGCACATGCCTGGGTTGCGGGCCAGGTCCCCGTGAGGGCCATGTGAGAGGCAACCATACGTTGCTCTTTCTCCCTCTCTTCTCCTCTCTCTGAAAATAAAATAAATAAAATAAAAAAAAATTAAAAATGGAACTGCTTTTTGACCCAGTAATTCCACTTCTGGGAATACGAGTATATCCAAAGAATCCCTAAATACCAGTTCAAAAGAACAGCAGTGTTATTTATAATAGCCAAGAGGTAGAAAGAGCTTAAGTGCCCGTCAGTAGATGAGTGGATAAAAAAGCCATGGTACATTTACACAGCAGTAAAAAAGAAGGAATTCTTACCTTTTGTGACAGCATGGATGGAAATAGAGACGATTATGCTAAGTGAAATAAGCCAGTCAGAGAAAGACAAACACCATATATGCTAACAAGCAAAATAGAATCAGAGGCACAGAAACATGGAACAAACTGGTAACTGTCAAAGGGGAGGGGAAAGTAGGGACTGATTGAAAGAGGGTGAGGGGGATTAGACAAAGGACCTAAGAGGGCCCCCCTCCCAAAAAAGAATTTTCTGGAAAGAAGGCCCCTTGTGGGACAGGTTTTCCCTGCTAGGGGAGTGTTCTAGGAACCCATCTGTATCAGTGTACCAGCTGGCGTTGTTGTGAGAGGCTGTGTTCAGCTTCAGTGAATTTTTTTTTGAAGACACTTTCAATGTGTTTGCCCATTTCATGATGGGTGATTCACAAGCACACCTGCCCACACCAAGCTGAGTGTACAGTTTTTGACCAAAAACGGCGTGACCCCTGTGCCCCGCCTCCCTAGTTACTCGACCTTGCCCAGAGCAACTTCTATTTATTTCCCCAGACAAAAGCAGACCTCAAAAGGAAATGTTTCGCTGATGTGGAAGAGGTGGAACAAAAACTGGCAGAAGCACTAAAAGACATCAAAATCGACCTATTCAAAAACTGTTTTGAGCGGTGGAAAAAAGTCTCAATAGGTGTATTGCATCAAATGGAGAGTAGTTTGAAGGTGACTGAAGTTTACGCATGTAAGAATAAATGCACATTTTTTACAAATAAATTCAGTTTGGGGGGACTCCCCCTTCATTATGCATGACCCATGGACAGAGACAACCATAATACCATAAACAATAAAATATTCAAAGCCAAACCAAACCAAACAGAAAAGAAGTCTGTGGAACCCATGAGCCAAGCACCGAAGCTGTTCTGTGGTAAGCTTCCCCAAGATAGTAAGTGCTGGCCTGTTATTACTCACCTTGCCTACCCTCCCCATCTTTGAGCACAACTGGAATTTTTTCTATGGAACGGTGGAAGGAACATGGGTTCTGATCTCAGAAGACCTGGGTTTGAGTTCCAGCTTTGCTACTTGGCAGTTGAGTAACTTGGAACAAGTTACCCAACCTCTCTGTGCCTCCACGTCTTCATTTGTAATTTGGAGTTTGTACAGTGTGGTTGACTGAAGGGACACATATTAGAATCTGGAAAAGAATAAATACTCAGCAAACTCTCACTACAGATGTTGCCAAGTGAGTAATGGATTACTCTGAGGATCACAGTGTAGGAAGGTCATTTCCTTGACCTATGCCTTTCCCTCCCCATAGAGAAGAGAAAATATGGCACCCAGCCCCATTACCACTCCTTTTTCCTGAAAAACCCAGCCCAAGGGAGATTTCACGGTCACTGATCACGACTTCAACTTCACCCGTGATCAGAGGCACAGTCCCCACATTGCACACTTGATGGACCCCTTTCCCTGAAATGACTTCCCCTCCCCCTCCTCTTCTTCACACCCTCTGGTCCTCCACCCAGAGAACTCTGGGTAGTCCTTCAAAACTCAGCTCAGACACATGGGCCTTTTGTTTCCCATTTGTCAAACAGGCACGCCTTGGCCTCTGCTGGTCCCTCCCCTTGCATCGCTGGGCTCCCAGACTTCCGTAGATTGGCCCCTTCTTATCCTCAAGTGCCACTGTTTCAGAGAGACCTCTCCTAACCACCTCACTCATTTATCCACTGCATAGTCATTCGCTGTTTCATTACTCTGCATTATTTTCTTTATTGTATTGTCACTGCCTGAAGATAACTCAACTTACCAGTTTCCTTACATAGTGCTGAGTTTTCTTCCACCAAGCTTGACTGGGTCCGAAATTGTGTCTGCCTTGTGTACGACACAGAACCCCTGAGCCTAGGACAGTGCCTAGCACCCAGCAGTACTCAATCTGATTTCAGAATGTGACACATGAATGAGTATCACATGCTCTGAAAAGCCTTCTTTGACCACAGGATGGATTAGATATTCCTTTGAACTTCCATTGTCCTTTGGGTATGTTTCTTTGTGTAGCACTTGAATTATAGTAAAACTGCCAATTGTGTTATTTAAAAACTGCCTTTCACCCTGGAAAGTGTGGTTTAGTTGGTTGGGCATCATCCCGTAAACCGAAAGGTCATGGGTTCGATTCCCAGCCAGGGCACATGCCTAGGTTGCAGGTTTGGTCCCCCGTTGGGGCGCCTATGGAAACAACCAATTGATGTTTCTCACATTGGTGTTTGTATCCCTCTCTGTTTCCCTTTCTTCTCCTCTCTAAAATCTAAAAAAGCATGTCCTCAGGGGAGGGAAAAAAATTTTTTAAAATAAAAACTGCCTTTCATGCATCCTCCCACAGCAGTAACCCTTTCAGGAGAGAGAGATGGGCAAGAGGAAGGGCGAGAGGTAAAACTGCAGAGGGTAACAGTGTTGGAAAACGCACTGGATTCCTGGGGTGGCGGTGTTAAATCAGTGGGGTTTCTATCAAGCTCCCATCAGAACTTTTGAGGGGCCACATCCTGGAGAGAGAATATCTCCCTTGGACCAACAGACCACTTTGGAGTGTGGCAGGAGAGTGGAACACATGTCATTGTGCACTCAGGATGGGACAGGTCACCCTGCGCCCCCCAACCCATGCTGTCCCTCCCCTCCCCCAACCCCATTCCCAAGTCCTGTGAGGGATTACAGAAACTCCTCCTGTCGAGCAGGCGGAAGAAGATGGCTGAAATGCTGGTTGGCAGGGCTGCGGGGTTTGGCTGCAAACATGCTGGGTGAGCCTACAGCTGAGGGCAGACTACTGGGCAGGGTGGCTAAAGTGATGCCTTAGGACTCAACGGCCCTGGGGATGGCCAAGGCTGGGGCCTGGTCAGCCGAGGAGGCCAGTACCAGAACCCACAAGCAGGGCTGAGCCCCTCCTCTGATGTAACTGCAACCCAGTAAGTTCTGTAAACCCTGATGCCATCTTGCCTAGTAGAAGGCTTGTGGAGAGATGGCCCTGACGGGGAATTCAACTTTGAATTGACGGACTATTTAGGCAAATACAGCTGTTTAAATCTGAAAAGACGGAGATGTTTTCGTTGGCCATTTGGAGGTTCCTCCCACCTCACCCTCTTCTACTCTTTAACTAGTGAGTTACAGGCTGGAAACCCAGCCCTTTGCTGTTTGTTTTTCTCTCCTCCACTCTAGACTATGAACTCTTTAAAGGACAGAGTCTGGTCTTCCAGTTGTCTAGCACAGGTGGAAGCTGCCTCTGTAGTTTTACATTGGCTAGCAGCTACATTGAAAACTAAAAAGAAACAGGTAAAATGAATTTGAATAATCATCTTTTATTTGACCCAATATAACAAAAATATCTTTACCTGTAATCAAGTTAAAAATTATTGATGAGATGTTTCCTTTTTGTTTTGCACTAGGTCTTTAAAATTCGGCGTATTATTTTACACTTCCAGCACGTCTCACTTTGGACCAGCCACCTTTCAGATGCTCGAGAGACACATGTAGCTAGTGTTTGCCTCACTGGACAGCGTAGGTCTAGCACAGTCCCTGCCACAGAGCAGGTAGAAAGTAAATATTTATTCACTGGATGAATTTATAATTTTAAATGTTATCATTACATCTTCCTGACTCTTGAGAAACTTTCGTTCCTTTCAAGTAGTGCAGAACGATAAACTGATAGATAGCCAGGCTTGACAAATACTACTTGGCAGGACATTTAGAAACAATGTAATAAAGCATATCTTACCACATCATATCTTAATGATGCACAGTCCAGTATGACACTGACTTCACTCTGCTTGTGTCTAATTGTAGCTCAAAAAAACTTGAAGAATAAATATAGGAGGAATATGTATACTTTGTCCTCAATTGCATGGCCATACCTACTATTTGTGGAGCCTGGTATAATCTCCTATATTTCACAGAATCTCAGAGGCTTGTTTTTGAAAACTCAACTGAGCTGTTCTGTATTTATTTATTTTTTAAAAAGATTTATTTATGTACCTATTTTTAGAGAGGGGAAGGGAAGGAGAAAGAGAGGAAGAGAAACATCAATGTGTGGTTGCCTCTCATGTGCCCCCTATTGGGGCCCTGGCCTGCAACCCAGGCATGTGCCCCTACTGGGAATTGAACCAGCAACCCCTTGGTTCACAGGCCGGCACTCAATCCACTGAACCACACCAGCCAGGGCCATTCTGTATTTAATTACTAACCCATTTTGTTATCCATGGTTGGCTCCCCAGTGATCAACAACCATGCTCACTTTGTTTAAATGAAGATGGATTTGATCAAAAAGATAGTCTGTGCCTGGTGGAAATTTCCTGTTGTTCAAGACGATCATCCTCGTGACTATCTGGCTAATCATTTCCTATTGTGTACTCCTGGGGTTGGAACTATTCGCCCTCCCTTTCTTAAGAACAAAGCTGCATCTTCTTTCTTACGTTAGTCCTCGACTGCCTCTCAATGCTTTCTAAGAGGCCACGAATGTTTAATCCCCCTCTTAAAATTGCCATTGGTCACACTTGGGCTGTGTCTCTCCCTTCATCACCTAGTTACTCTCGGAATATAGGAAATGGCATTGATTCTGGAACGGAATAAATGTCACGGGCAATACTGTGGAGAGAAAACCGTTAACGAGTGCTCCTCTCCCCTGAAAAACTTAATGCCACCACTTGTTCCATTGCCAGTGTATTTTGCTACTTTGCCGCCGAGAATGTCTCTACTAGATTACTATCTATAGTGGATAATAAATTTTCTCATAACAGTTGTTCTGTGATGCATAGAATCATCAGTGACCCTTTATCAGCAGCTTTCAAACTCAGAGGGTGAGAGAGACAAAAAAAAAAACCTCTGAATCTCCCAATGGTCTCCCTCCAAAGCTAAGAGTTAGGGTTTTCCTAACTGAGGAAGAGAGGAGGCAGAGTCTAATAGAAGGCCCTAATGGTCCTCCTTTGGATTCTCCCAAATAGCATGCCAGTGATTTCCTCGGGCTTGAATTGCTCCTCTCTGCTTTCTGGGGGAGCTAGGCAGTCCCTATTCTGTGGATTCCCTACACTGAGGATTATGGGGTGTCTTCCCTTTTCCCACAGCCTTCGATCTGGCACCTGCGACCTCTCAAACTCAGAAGGCGCAGTGGGGAGCGGGCCCCGCGGAGCCCCTCTCTCAGTGCGTGCGTGCGTGGGCTAGCAAAAACCCCGGAATCAGGATCACCCTCCCTGCTCAGGCCCAGCCCTTTCCGTCCTTGCGGGTGTCTCACCCCAAACCATCTCGTCTTGGGTTTAGTTAGGAAGGACTGTCCGACTAGTAGTCTCTTAAAAAGTCAAGGTGGCTTTGAATAGAGGTGACAATATTGGGTATTTACAAATCGGATATTTGGAGCATTTACAGATTTACACGTTCTGGGCGGCGTATTCTGCTCCAGCTTGTAAGGAAGGCGCACTTCGCAGCTCTGGGAGCTAGAAAAGGTTAAGATTGAATGTAAGGCAAGTACTTCACAAGTCTTACAGGTGAGGCCGAGCTCTGGTTGCTAGGGAACCTGACAGACTCTCAGCGAGGACCAACTTGTCTCCCACACTTGACCATCTCTCCCCAGTGGTGGGACGCGCCGGCCCCATTGGCCCCCGTCTTCTCTCGCTCGGCTCCAATTGGTCGGAGAACCTCTCAGTCCGCTCCCGTTGGCTGTCGCCGACTCGCGCCGCTCTGTCATTGGCAGGCCGGTTCTCGGGCCACTCGACGTCACTCTCTCACCCCACTTCCTCTGCCCTTAGACTTCGACACCGCCCCTCCTCCCGCCCTTCCAGCCACGAGGGAGAAACTTAGCGAGCTCCCGCCTCCACCTTCCTTCTGATTGGTAGAAGCTGGGCTGCGGGGCGGGCACTGCCGGGCTAGTCTATCGGCCACGATTGGCTGCGCGAGCCTCCGCCCCGCCTCACACCGCCTCCCGGCGGTGCCGGAGTCGGGAGGCTGGACGGCTATAAAGCTGGTGGCGAGGGCAGGCACCGCACCCTGCGCTTTCGTGGCTCTCATCTTTTCCTGTGCTACCGCCCGGACACCTTTGGGTGAGTACCCCGCGAGGGGGACCGCCGCTCGGCTGCCGAGGGGCCGCAGGCGGGCCGAGGGCCGGGTGGAGGCGGTGCCCTTGACTAGGCCCGAAGGAGCTCGGGATCGGTCCGGCTCAGGGCAGAGGGGGACCTGGCCCCGGGGGCGGCCCGCCGAGAATCTGGTCCATGCGGGGCTCCCTGCCGGGACCTGGGGGGCGGAGGGGCCGGGACCCTGGTGCGGATTGGCGAGCTGCGGAGGGGAGAAGGCGAAAGGGCGTTGAAGGTTACGGTTCTAGTGACCCAGTCAGTCGGGAGCTGGCGGTGCCAGGGCAGTGGCCGTGACCACCGAGGGGATGGGGTAGGGGTGCATCAGGAGGGGCGAGAAAGGAGCTGGGACGCCAGGGCGTTCCGGAGCCTAGGGTAAATAAAGGTGGACGCCGAAGGATGGGGAAGATCACGGCCAGGTGGTAGGTGGCAGGGGGTGTGTTCCTGGCGCCACTGACGGAGGGGAAGGGAGGAAGGAAGGTGGGCAGCCCGACTTCCTGGTGCAGGTGCAAGGAAGCATCACAGCCGCGACCTAGCCTGGCCGAGCACTTGTGCTCTTGACTGCTCTGACTGTGCTTGCCTCAGATATCACAGATTCCTGCCTCCCCCACCTTCCCGCCTCCATATTTTTTGTGCCTATTAAAAAAAAAATAGGTTTCACGGTGTTCTGAAATCCTGTACCTCCCTCCTGCTAACAGCTCCAGAACTAGCCTGACCTGCTAGGATGATTTAGTGAGCAAGCACCCACGAGCCTTCACACACAAGGACATTTCAAAACCAAGTATATGGAGTCTCTGAAAAAACGTTATGTCCTGCCTTGACCAGCGGTCTAGAGAGGGTTGCTCAGAGCCACGGTAGAGGAGGGATTGGACCCCAGGTAATGTGCGGTCGCCCCTGCTTGCCGTGTTTGCCTTGTGCCCTTGGTCTTAGGGCTTCACGGGCTCCTTTGGATGCTCAGCTCTGCTGCAGCCCTTTCCTCCCGATGCCCTGGCCCAGCTGCTGCAGCAGGGCCGTGTGTTCTGCTGCTGCTGAGTAACATTTGCTCTGTTTCAGGGATGAATCAGGAAAAAGGATGGCAAGAAAAATGACCAAATTATGACAAATGGAAGTGCTCATGTAGTTGACAGAACTTTCCTTCTGAGATGGAGTGTGGACTTTTATCGCACAGATTGTGTTAGAAGGCAGATTGAACGTCCTTAACAAGTGTCTGTGCCAAATGTTTCCTTGTAGCTTGAGACATCTAAGAAGTTTGTGTTCTTTTGAGCAAAACTTTTTTTTTTTTTAATTTCACTTGTTTTTATATGGATAAGAAGAGCAGGAATAGCATGTGTTATGGGAGGGGAGTAAGACATTCTTTTCTTTGTGTCTATTCTTTGCGGGTTTCTCTTTTAAGTTTGTAAGTTTGCCCGATTTACAGTTCTAGTTCAGTTTGATTCTACTTTAGTCCAAAACTCCAGCTCTCAGAAGGTGTTTCCAATGGGGAGAGTTACATGGTTGTTACATGTGAAGCCATAGAAGGCCACGTCATCTGTTAGGCTAATTCTGGATCTTGTTTTTGATCTTGTTTACTTAACTATTCCTCCAAAATGCTTTTACATTCTGTTTCTCTTAACTGGGATCGATTTTCAGAATTTTTGATCAAGAATTTAGATAGCTTTTCTCACAGGAAATGCAAAACCCTGATATTGATATAATGTGTTTCCTGGGTAGCCTAGAATGATTTAAAATCATAATCCAGTGGAACGGAATGTGGGGAGATAGAGTTGGCTGTGGATGGAGGAGCTTGTTGGGCTATACATCAGAATCTCTATTTAATTTCATTTAGATATGAATATAAAGTCTTATAATTTTATGTTGGGTTACAAAAAACCAGTTCTAGGAGGGTGTGGCATTGTTTCTCAAGAAGGTGCTATAGGTTAAAAAAGTTGGGAAACATATTACCCAGCCTAATGGAAGGATAGTAGGACTCAATTTTTAATAATCTATTCTTCCTAATGCTTGGCACGTGATGATGCTCGCTTGCTAGCTACCGACTGAGTATCGTTAGAGCAGTAGGGGAGAAGCTAATCTCTCAAACCCCCAGTCTTCATTTTTGTAGGGTTTGTGGTTGGGGATGTGTGCATGTGGGAATGATTGTAAGAACCACAAATGGTCTCTTCTGATTCTATTTCAACTCCTTACATTTTTTAGCTTAGGATCTGGGAACAGCTGAAACCTATCATTTGCTTTGAACAACAGTAGAAAGGCGATTTTCTGGACACTGGTGCTACAGCCTATCTTAAAAATGATAACAAAAAGAACATACTAGTGGGGGCTGCCACAAGGACTTGCATCTACCAGATTTGTCCCCTAGTTATAACTCCATGTTCGGCCACCTAAAAAATGGCAATTGAGTTCCCTTTACTCCAAGGTCTCAAAGGGCTTTCAAATGAATCAAAATACAGTCCCTCCCCCAACAGGAGTCTAGGAACCCAGTGTGGATAAGAAGATTGCCCGTAGTTTTCTTTTCAGAGCAGAATATGAAGACTTAGGTGTGGATTACGAGCCTGCTGTAGGAGTGCAGGGCCCTGATTAGAAAACTAGGAGATCTTCCTGGAATAGGTAGCTTACAAGAGGGTCTTGAAATATGAATAGAATCTCTGATAAGCAGGCAGTAATGGGGAGGGGAGGAGGATAGGCAGGGAAATCCATGCTTTGTGCTTAGAGAACTAGACCAGCAGCGTGTACAGTGTTGGTGAGGCTTTCTTAACAGTGGTTTTGCCTCCTTGTTCCTAAGGTGGAAAGGCAGCTTATTCTCAGTTTCCTGGACTTCTCTCCTGTAATAGTGAAAAAGATCACCAGGTAACTGCCTGTAGTTTACCTTGTATCAAGATGTGTACTGGGTGAACTTCTCTGCCCACCTGCTTGAGTCCAGGCTGAGGGGGAGCCAGAGGAGGAGTGCAGAGCACTGACGCGGCGCAGCGCAGCGCAGGAACCTGGCTGGCGCTGGGCACTCCCAGCGTTCTTGTTTTCACCTTCGCCAAACTCATTGCCTCTCAGGAATCCCTGAATCGCGCTGTAGCAACCTGCCCAGTGGCTCGTGATTCTTGAACTGTGTCCTGACCCGTGCTGTGAGAACACCTTCAGCAGGAAATCGGCTGGCCTGCTGAAGACTTGGCAGTGCTGTTGTAGGCAGAATAGAGAGCCTGATCCCTTTCCTATGGGCTGTCCCCCAGAGTGGGTTACTGCCTCCACTTGTTCTCCGGGCCCCTTTCCCGGCAGCCTGAGGAGCACAGCCGCCCTCTGGGACTCGTTTTCCATTCTCTCTTTGCCCTAGTGGCTGCTCTCTCCCCCCTCTCTTTCTCCCCTTCCCCTTCCCCCTCCTCTCTTCCCTTTCCCCTCCTCTCTTCCCCCTCTCCCAACCTTCCTGCCCAGTTTATTTATTTATTATTTTTTGAATTTTCTTAAGAGTTTATTTGAGCCAAACTGATGACATATGCTGGGGAGCAAAATCTCAAATGCACTCCTTCTTCCCCAGTTAAAATAATCAATAGTGAAAGGGTGAACTGGCATTTTGGGGGAAACTTCCTTGGCATAAATAGTGTCAAATGTGTATACATACATGGTTTTAAGAAGAAATATTACAGTTATTGAAATAATCTTAACATGCAAAGGGATGGTGTTTTTCCCCACCAGTGAGAACTGGGCTCCATGGTCTGCTTAATTTGCAGATTACAAAAGTGTCACTTGCGGTAATAAAGAACAAAAAATAGTTTATTTTTTCCAAAGTGTGTATTTAATGCTTTAATCAAAGAGGGTTTTTTGGAATGTAGTAGTCTTATTTTTTCCTGTAAAACTCAGGATTTATTTATTTTGGGAGGTGAGGGTAAACAGAATGAAGTAAAAGGTACTAAGTCTGTAAAGCGCTCTTAAATCATGTAATGATGTAAAGGAAGTAAAGCTTTAACTAAACAGCATCTCACTGTAGTCTCTGGGCCGGTGCCAGATTGGCCAGTAATTAGCACAAAGGAAACCGTTCACAAAGGAAACTGTTCCTGTCGAACATCAGAGCTGTCTCGAGTAACAGGCGGGCCACAGAAAATGCTGCAGGTCGCCATATAATTTAAATGTCGATAAAGCTGGACGTTTCTTCTCTCGATCTAGCAAATGCTTGTCTTTTTAATACAAGCGCTAAGGGGGAAATCACTCAAATAGGTTGTAGAGGGTGAAAGTGGTTGAGTCAAAAACTAGGAGCATAAGAGTAAATAAATGAAGATAATTACGTCTTGCTAGGAAGACAGGCATTTTGTTTGAGAAATACTGAAAAGTAGAATAATGGTCAATGTATTGGTCCATTTGGCCTTGGCTAGATAGCTCAGTTAAAGCGTTGTCCAGATCTGCCAAGGTTGCCAGTTCAATCCCAATCAGGGCACATAAAACAAGAATCAACTGATGAATGCATAAATAAGTGGAACAACAAATGGATGTTTCTCTCAATACCAAAAATTTTGTATTGGTCCTTTCTGTTACAAAGCATTATTCACATATTTTGTCTTCTCAACAGTCCCCCAATGAGCTGGGAAGGCAGGTGTTAGCTCCATTTTACGGAGGGAATTGAGGGTCAGTGAGGCACAAATTATTGTTAAAGCCACAAACTCCTAAGTGCTGAGCAAGCTCTTGAATGTGTAAAGTCTCATTACTCCGGAAATTTGCTAGCCTAGTACAACTTACCTATATTCCTTTCTCTCTCTCTCTCTCTCTTTTCTTTAAAGGATTTTTATTTATTTTTAGACAGAGGGGAAGGGAAGGAGACAGAGAGGGAGAAACATCAATGTGCGGTTGCCTCTCGTGTGGCCCCACTGGGGACCTGGCCTACAACCCAGGCATTTGCTCTAACTGGGAATCGAACTGGTGACTTTTTGGTTCGCAGGCCGGTGCTCAATCCCTTGAGCCAAACCAGCCAGGGCCCTTTCTCCCAATTCTTGAAAACTCAAATTTAGTAAAGAAGACTGCAACTCCTCCAGCATCGTACTTGTTTGAAAGCCTGAACCTGGACTTAATGTCAGTTCATTACCAGGATTGAACCTACCTCTATAAAAGCCAATAAAATAAAGGGGAAAAAAATTTCATTTATAAGCTTTAAGTACTGTTTTTATCTAAGCAAAGTCAAATTCTGTAGTACAGAATGTAATTGGTCCAGGAAATGTTTATTTTAATTCACTTTGAATTGAAGCCATTATTTGACTCTGTGTGGTAATTTATGACTTTAAACAAAGTTCTCATTTGAAATTTCTAGTGCCTGAAGGAGGAAACACTGACAGACCTGGAGACTGAAGTTCATTGTCCCTCACACAGGTACGGGGTGTTCCTCTGAATAGAAGGGGGAGTTTAGTTTTCCCCCCAGGGCAAATAGCCACTGTAGGCAACACACTTCCCCGCAGGGCCTGCACAGGGTTACACCCAGCTTTAAATATGAGAGAACACAGTCATGCTTCAGAAGCCCATCTGATTTTGTGTTTAGTTGACTAATGGCTAAAACCTAGCACTGATTTTACAAATTAGTGCTCACTCACAAGATAATAAACTATAGCCATGCACATTGTGCAATCAGGAAAAGCACAGGTAAGCCTGTGTGCCCATAGCGCTCTTTAGATTACATCCTCAAATGATGTGTAGCTGGGCTGTGGATGGAGTTTCACCATTATGTGAGATTGGACCATGATTGTCAGTGTGTTTTAAGCAATAATCTGATTACTACTTACGATTCCGCTTTTGTGTGTGTGTGCGCGCTTCAGTATTACAATTTCCCACTATTATTACTGACTTCAGAAGTCTAGTAGAAATTCATTTATTCAACATTCAGCTAGGTGGGGGCTGCCCTGGCATCAGCGTCCTAGGTGGATCTCCCTGTCTGTCCCAGTTCTCCTTCGTGCACAGATTTTAAGTTCTCAGTGAGTCGTATGGGTCTCTGCTGTGTCCTGTTAGGAAATAAACCTGGAGCTCCTTTTGTCTGCCGGAAGGCGTGAGCCTTTACATGAGAACAGGCTTGAGTCTTCCGTTGGTACATTCTTGTTGGAAGATAGCTTTGGAAGGTTTACAGAATTGTGGTCAGAGTGTACATTTACCCTCCTCTTTAAAGAAATTTACATGTTTTATTATGAAAACAGTCCCCATTATCCTGCTTAGACTTTATTATTATGAGTACAATGCCCTGAAAAATAACGAAGTACCTTTTTATCAGCAAAGGATTAAAAAGATATGCAGGTAATTTTTTAAACTGTCATGTTTTAAAACTATTTAAAGAATTTTTGTGATAGATACAGAATAGTGAATTAATCATAAATATCCCATTCTCTGAGATTCTGTGATTATACTTAGGGTGGTTATTTTTGAGGGTTTTTTGTTGTTGTTATTGTTGTTTTTTAAGACTGGGCCATGTGGGCCCAGGGGTATTTTTTGGTTTTTTGCTTTTTAAATTTTATTTATTTTTAGAAAGAGGGGAAGGGAAGGAGAAAGGGAGGGAGAGAAATATCAATGTGTGGTTGCCTCTCACATACCCCCTACTAGGGACCTGGCCTGCAACCCAGGCGTGTGCCCTGACTGGGGATTGAACTGGCGACCCTTTGGTTCACAGCCTGTGCCCAATCCACTGAGCTACACTAGCCAGGGCTATTTTTTAGGTTTTAATATACACACAATTCGATGACTTGTGGGCTAAGGGTAGATACCGTAATGTGAACATCTCAGATCTTTAGCTAAGCTTTTTTTCCCCCTTTCTTTTTCTAATTTGTAACTGGCCTACTTCAGAGAACATTTGAGAAGACAACATAAGAACATACACTTAATAGTATAGTTAAAGGTAAACATTACAGACTAGAAGCATATCAAACTTTTGTTGTTTAAAATGCCATGGAAGCGAATTACTTCCCTGTATTTTTCCTCTTTCCCTTCTTAATCTTACTCTTCCTTAATTTTAACCAAAATCTAAATATTTCACATTACATGGCTTTTTAGCAAGAGTATAATGAAAACTTAGCCAAGAGAATGAGCAATATTGACTGAGTTAGACAATGTAAAAAATTTTTTCCATGCCAAGACCAGAGTCATGATTCAACCTGATGTGTGTGGGTTATTTTAGTTAAACCACATTTGTTTTCCAAGTGAAAACAGGTCAGTTATTTGACCTCTGGGAAGTTTAAGAAGAACAGCATATTTGTAAGTGCCATAATTCAAGAATTGCCAGTCGATTACCATAAATAAGGTACACACAGATTAATTCTGGAATTAAAGCCTGGCGCTGATGGCTTGTTATAAAGTTGTTTCTACCTTCAGAAGGTGATATGTCCCTGTCCGTTTTATTTCCAAAAGCACTGCGAGCCGCTGGGCCGGGCAGGGAAGGTCACGCTGTCTGAGCGTGTTTGCGTGCACACTGGAGAGCTGTAAAGCATCTGAAGGGGAGCCTGTGGGACAGGCTGGGATGGCGGTTAGTCCTCCTGCCTCTGCCCTGGTGACTCAGAAGGGAGCCAGTAGGAGGGGTTCCTCTTCTAAGTGTATGGACTGGTCATTGATTTATTTGGTGCTGAAACCCAGGACCGATTTTTTTTTAAACACTACTTGTAGAGCTCTTTTCTGTGGACTGTGCAGAAGACTTAATCTTATTTTTATTTTTCTCTAAACTTAGAATCTGCCTAGTGACATATTACGTAGTCCTTTATATCTTCACTTCAACTTCAGTGTAGCAAGGTTTAGATTATAAACTGACATGTCTGCATGGGTGAGGAGAAAGGCAGAACAAGGTGGAGACTTACTTCTCTCCCTGTTCACTTAGAGTGTCGGACTGTGAGCCTCTCGAGCCAGAACAGGAGAGGCTGCGTGTCTGGGAGTCATCCCGCACTTTCCTTTTCCTGACGCCTGGTCAGTCACAGTTTTGCCAGTTTTTTGCTTCTTCCATATTTTTGGAAGCTGTTTCTTCTTCATCCCTTAGGCCCTGTAGGTCATGCTCTAGTTCATGACCTGTGTCTTAATCTGGACTGCTGCATCAGCTTCCCAACTCAAGTCCATTTTCTGCACAGCACCAGTGGCTGTAAAAACAGTGACCCTCAGTAAGAAGCACACTTTATACGTGTGTGCATAATTGAAACAAAAATGTCACGAAAAAAATTCTGACATTTACCACATGCTGTACAATCTGATGTTTTCTGGTTCTTAAATTAAAAAATGTGTTGTTTGTCATCCACGGACTTGATTCTAGAAGTGGACAAACACTCAGCTGAACACTCAATATGACCGCGTTCTTCCTGCTGTCAGTTCTCCGATGGCTCTCAGTGTCTTCGCGATAACTCTGACGCCTCCCGTGTCAGCAGGCCGGAGACTTCGTGACCTGGTCTGTCGTCAGGTAGACCTGTTAACTCTGTTCACTGGGCCTCACACTTCACGTCAACAAATTAGTGACACGTTTTATGGTCCCTGGGAGGGTGCCTTTGTGTGCACTGTCCGCTTTGTCGAAGGTCTCCCATCACCCTTGGCTTCTGCAGCGCTTTACCGATCACGCCTCCTCATCCCTAAGACTCAAGTCGGCAGCGGAAACCAGGCAGCCTTTCCTCCCGCTGCCCCGCCACCAGGCAGGCTGCGTAAGTCTCCAGCCATGACGTGACTGGCTCTGTCGTGTCTCACTATCCCACCGACAGGGACTGTTGGGGAGGGCAAGGGCCCTCTGCTCTGAAACGTACCCTGATTTTTGGCATGGGGTGTGTTGTCATTGTGTGGTTGGATCACAAAAAAATATGAATAAGGCTCTAATGTTTAGAAGGGAGATTCAACAGATGCCCCTTAAGGCCTTTAACTTAGATTATGTGATTATACTTAAGGTGATTATTTTTTAGGTTTTAATATACACATAATTTGATGACTTATGGGCTAAGGCTAGATACCATGATTTAAGGACATCCTTTCTACTTTTGCTGTTCTCTCAGGATTTCAACAGCTAACTCACCGTGGCGGTAGTCTGTAATTTCATTTTACCTAATACCATTCCAGAGTCTGCAGAGTGGCAGAGGACAAAAGACACAGATACAGGAGCTGCCTTTCCATTTTCAGGGGTCAAATTAGTGGTGAGTTGGCAAATGCTGTAGAAGGTTAGTGAGGCACTTTGACCCAGGTAACTCTTGTGAGCCAAGGGCCTTTATGTCATGGAGGAGCTGAGAGTCTGCCCCTGAAGTAACAGCATCCTATGATGGGACACCTGTAAAGGAAATGGAGTTGTAGAGTTTAGATGTGGAAAGAATTTTTTCTCTAAATATAAGCACCGTGCCACTCCTCAAAGCCTGACACCTCCTACATGTCTCCGCCCCCTGTGCCAGCTGGGCTCTGCGAGACCCCTGGTGGCAGTTGTGAGATCGGGAGGAGGGAGGAGGATCCCTGTGTTCCCATGGGTGGCAGCAGCCTGGCCTGGGTCTCTGGTTCTAGCTTGGCCGCAGCGGGGCTGCTGCTGGTGGCTCCAGCAGCTCTGGGAGGAACAGGGGATCCTGGGATCTGAACAACCGCCATCCCTTTGCTCCTGTAGCTTGGCCTACAAGCTTGTTATGATTTCCCTGTATTAAAGTCCCTCCATTTGAAGTATATAGAATCGTTTCTGTTTTCCTAGTTAATACAACCCTTGAAGAAATTGAGGCTCTGATAGTTTATGTGTCTTGCCCATAAGCCCCTAGCAATGGTCTTGAGTGGCTAGCACATTTTTTTTATCTGTTAATAAGTATATCTAAGATACAACTGTAAGTATTGACAGTGTGGCCAACCTTTTGGTGCCCTTTTAAGAAGAGAAGGGGTCTCCAGCCATGGTTTTAAGAGGTGTTATCTAAGAATTAGTTGCCATACTAATAATGTGTGAATTACCAGTTTTCAAATTTAATCAGATTTTTTTCCCTATTCCCTATTTTTCCTATTTCCCTATTTTCCCTAAGTGATACCTTGTGGTTTTATGATCATATATTACCTATACACTAGCCTAGAAAGTATAGAATATTGACATTTGACCCTGCGATAGGTTCTGGGACTTGTCTTTACATAAAATTGTAATCATCTGGGTTTCCGGGTGGGGGGTGTCTTTGGAAGGATAGGATCATGTGTCAGGCTGGGTACAGATCGGCTTGTATGGACTGGTGGACTTCTACAGTGTGGCTCTTCTACCTGCTGAGATTGTTTAGATTAATAGAGAATGCAGTATTGTTTGATCTAACAATTCGTAAAGTCCTGTAAAGTTAGTAGCTGTGAGTACCCAATGTATCTGTAATGAAGGACTGACTTATTTAAACTTTGGGTGGCCAGAAATACATCAGGTACTTCTGATTTGTGGGCTGTATTACTAAATTGCCATTGTATTTCACCTTACAGTTCTTTACAACATGGAAGAATCTTATTTGAGTTTCCTTGACTTCTAATAATCATATTGTAAACCTATTAACCTGTCTAGTTTTGAATAAAGTGCAAGCCTTTCTGAAAGATGATAATTTTAAACAATAGTATTTAATTCTTGCTATAATTGCTACTTCCACATACTTAAATTTGACTGCCCCGAGAAAACATACTAAACTTGGAAAGTAAACTAATATTTCAGTTGATAGTTGAACTCCTAATGTCAGTTTCTCAAGTTTGAACTTGACAATTTATAACAAAACAATATTTTTCTGTTTTCCTTTCTAAAGCTCTTTCACCATGCCTGGGTCACTTCCTCTGAATGCAGAAGCCTGCTGGCCAAAAGATGTGGGAATCGTTGCCCTGGAGATCTATTTTCCTTCTCAATATGTCGATCAGACAGACTTGGAAAAATACGATGGTGTAGATGCTGGGAAGTATACTATTGGCTTGGGCCAGGCCAAGATGGGCTTCTGCACGGATAGAGAAGATATCAACTCTCTCTGCATGACCGTGGTTCAGAACCTGATGGAGAAGAATAACCTTTCCTATGACTGCATCGGGCGGCTAGAAGTGGGAACAGAGACCATCATCGACAAGTCGAAGTCAGTGAAGACGAACCTGATGCAGCTCTTCGAGGAGTCTGGGAACACGGATATAGAAGGGATTGACGCCATGAATGCCTGCTACGGAGGCACCGCCGCCATCTTCAACGCCGTGAACTGGATCGAGTCCAGCTCGTGGGATGGTATGTCTCCGTGCCAGAGAAACACTCCTGGAAGACGAATAGGCCCAGACGACCTTTAAATTATAGCTATACGCAAACGTTAGCACTTAGGCTTGTTGGAATATATGCAGGAGGAGAGCTATGACTTTCAGTTTTCCTGGATTATGAGTTGGTTGTCTTTATCATGTAGGGTAATTATCTTAACAAAATTTAGTCAAAGGTTTTCTTTCTTTACCAAAGTTGGAAAGCATATCCTGGGGAAAATGGAGCTCTTCAGTTTCCATGTATAATATTTATAGGATGGATGACCTTCTTTTGTACCATGATGTTTTTCAGGACGGTACGCCCTGGTGGTTGCAGGGGATATTGCTGTGTATGCAACAGGAAACGCTAGACCTACAGGCGGAGCCGGGGCCGTGGCTCTGCTCATTGGGCCAAACGCGCCTTTAATTTTTGACCGAGGTGAGTGTTTGGGAAAGTTGGTTTTGGTTTTGGCTTTGTTTTGTTTTAGCATAATATGCTGAGGAATTTGAAAATAGAAGCTAGTGCTAACTGAATTTCATTCAGTGCTGGCACTGCCTGCCAAGCGCTCTATGTGCGCCATCATATTTAGTGTTCGCAGCAGTTATGTGAGGCAAGTGACATCATCCCCATTTTACAGAGTAGAAAAGTGGGTTTCAGTAGGCACTGGAAGGAGTCACTTATATGTGGTCACATTGTCACTGACAAGTTTGTTCTCAGTCTAGTAAAGTAGCTGTGGTCTCCGAGTTAGATTATGAGACTTACATGAACATGTACATCCCAGGAGCCTTAGGCTGGTTATGGACATGGTTGTTTCTTTTCAATTCCATATTGGCTCCACCTTGTGATTTTTATACTGCAAGTGGCCAGAGGTGACTGGTTGAGGAAGGGCCTTGATAATGCTTACTAACCTGCAGACATCAAGAAACAGAAATCCATGGACATCTGCCTTTTTGGTTCTAATAGGACTTCGTGGGACACACATGCAACATGCCTATGACTTTTACAAGCCAGACATGCTTTCGGAATACCCCGTAGTGGATGGGAAGCTCTCTATCCAGTGCTACCTCAGTGCACTAGACCGCTGCTACTCTGTCTACCGCAAAAAGATCCACGCCCAGTGGCAGAAAGGTGGGTTTTACCCATTTCCTTGGCTTGGTCTCTGGGGAGGAGGAATTGCTGGGTGTCCTCAGTGAGAACCTGCTGTGTGGGCGTCCTTCATTAGTGTCCTTTATTTCTTCCTCTGGGGGGGAAGGGCTTAGAGAAGGGGCAGTGCTGCTGCCTGGCTTCTGGAGGTTTGCCAGGCACTTGCTCCATTTCCAGTCACTTTACCCACTTCCCATATGCGACTGGCGCCCTTCCAGCTGTGGCCGTGGTGTTGAATCCCAGAGTGGGTGGGTTTTCATACGTTCTAAGACCACGCAGGCCCTTTAAGCCGAGTCTCCTGAAAACCTGGCAGCTTCCTCCACTGCCCTAACCCCCACTGGTTTTTACAACCAGAAGTTACGGGGATTTATCTTCCCAGTGCTGCAACCCTGGGCTGTGCCACTTAACAGAGGGCTGGAATCGCTCGCTCCCAAGATATCCCTTCCAATTTTTAGCCACCACATCTAAATGTGAAATCATCTGTTCCTCTGCACCACACCGTGCATCTCCGAGCCACTCCTCCCGTTTCTGTGACTCCGCCCCTCTTACCCGTCTGGATGAATGTGGCTTTAAATCCCTGGTTGTTGGACTTCCCTACAACTTGATTTTCTGACAGTTCTGGGTGTTATTTGTTTTGAGATCTAGTTGTAATTCTCTCTATGGCTGCTCGAGGAGGTGAAGCATGTCTACCCAAACCTCCATCTTGACTGGAAGTCCCCGTGTTTGCTTTTATTATGTTATCATTATCTCCATCTTTAACCCTGAGAAAGTTCATCACTCCCTTCATGCCACCTTGGTGGTATATTTTTTTAAATAGTTTTCAAAAATCTGCCACATAGCTTTTTAGAATAAGCATAATACAATATTAGGTACATGCTTTAGGACACTTAATTAAACAATAAGCAGTCTGTGTCTTTGATGACCACTCAAAAGAGTGGCATACTTCACAGTGTAACTTGATTGCAGATGTCGAGACAGTCACATCATGGCATGGTGTCTACAAAACAACATTCTGACAGTCAGAACGTCAGTACAACACAGCACACAGTTTCAAGGATTCAAGCACTGCTCTCTGGCCAAATAAAGACTGCCTAAAATTTGTTGATGTATTTTGACTGGATTAAAAAATAGATGTAGTTGCTTAGTTCTTCTGGATACAACATATCTTTTCCAGAATGAAGCTGGCTCAGCTAAAAAGTTCTGAGGTACAGAAGACAGTGTTTGAATCAGTGCTATTAAAACATAGAGTATCATATAAAGTGTGCTTCTCCTGTAGTCCAACTTTGCTGTATAGAGGTTGTGAGAGAGAATTAAAAAACCGATATTCAGCAACCTAGTGGCTCTGGATAACAAGCATTCTTGCAGTGTGTAAAGTGTCATACTATTTAACATCATGTATCACCTGGAGATATGCTTATTGATTTTGGAGAGAGGAAGGGAGGGAAAGAGAGAGAAGCATCAATAGGTTGCCTCCTGTATGAGCCCCAACTGAGGCTTGAACCTTCAACCTTTTGGTGTACGGGATGGCATTCTAAACAGCTGAGCCACCTAGCCAGGGCATGATTTTATAACTTTATTAGGACCCATAGTAAAAACTGCACTTTCAATTGTGTGTGCTAAACTCAAACAAAAATGTCATGAAATTACTTATCTGTGCTGCAAATTGTGCAGTGTATTTTCTACTCTATTGCATTAAAAAGAAAAACCCTCTAATTTTTTTAAGATAAAAAAAAAATGCTGGCCCTGACTCACTAAATTGATTATACAATCCACTAATGGCTTGTGACTCTTACCTTTGAAAACCAGGAATCTCTGTCCTTTCTCTGAATGTCTTATTGATATACATTTTAAACCATAGAGATTTTTCATTGTACAGTATATTTTTGGTTGCGATTTGAAGATATAAAAACATCCTAGTCCTGTTCAAAAATAAACACTCAGAAGTTAGTGGCTTATGAGTTTCTTAAAGTCTTTGGATTTCTTTTTCAGAGGGAGTTGATAAAGATTTTACCTTGAACGATTTCGGCTTCATGATCTTCCACTCCCCCTACTGCAAACTGGTTCAGAAATCTCTGGCTCGGATGATGCTGAATGACTTCCTGAATGACCAGAGCAGAGATAAAAACAGTATCTATAGTGGCCTGGAAGCCTTTGGGTAAGAGGTTATGACATTTTTTCCTTCTATATGAGAATACTTTTCATATCTGTTAAACTGATTTGTACAGTCCTGAAAATTTGAAAGGCAAAGGATCTTAGGAATAACCTAGTCTAACCTATTTATGTCATCAGTGAAGAAACTGAGTCCCAAAGAAGTGGTGGCTTTTACCTACAGGAATTCTTTAGGTATTCTACTCAGATTTCCTGATTTCCTCCGATTAGTTCCCCATCGTCGCCACGATAGTGTTCCCTGCAAGTGCCCACATTTAAACAGCCCCTTCACTGCCCTCCCAGCCTCTCCAGCCCTGGTGCCCCAGGTGCACCCCTCACCCTGCCACTGTCAAAGTCTGTTCCCGTGTCCCTTCCACAGCGTTCCACTTTGAAGGCTCCCTAGCATGCTGTACCTGCTAAACTCATTGTTTCTCCTGGTCTGCGTCCCTTCTCCATCTGATAAAGTTCTACTCCACTTTTAAGACTTGGCTCCTGAGCCCTTGCTGGTGTAGCTCAGTGGATTGAGCACGGGCTGGGAACCAAAGGGTCCCGGTTCAATTCCCAGTCAGGGCACATACCTGGGTTGCGGGCCAGGTCCCCAGTGAGGGCCATGTGAGGAACAACCATACATTGCTGTTTCTCTCCCTCTCTGTCTCCCTCCCTTCCCCTCTCTCTAAAAATAAATAAAAAAATCTTAAAAAAAAAAGACTTGGCTCCTGTAGTATAGTAACTCTTCTAAGTAGACATTATGGACTTAAAAATAATATATTTTGTTTGGTGGCAGCAATGCTTTAGTGGGTTCCTTAAACCATTATACAATCAAGTTGTCTTAACTTGATGGTAAAAAAAACTTGGGTAAACAGATTATCTGTCTACAACTACTGTTTCTTCCATAGCAATTAGCATGCTAATACTTGGCTTTTAACGAATAGAATCATAAAAAACAGAATGAAAAAAAAAAATGTTTAAAAAAAAAAAAAAAAAAAAAGCCCTGGCTGGTGTAGCTCAGTGGATTGAGCGCGGGCTGGGAACCAGAGGGTCCCGGTTCGATTCCCAGTCAGGGCACATGCCTGGGTTGCGGGCCAGGTCCCCAGTGAGGACCATGTGAGAGGCAACCATACATTGCTCTTTCTCTCCCTCTCTGTCTCCCTCCCTTCCCCTCTCTCTAAAAATAAATAAATAAAAATCTAAAAAAAAAAAAAAAAAAACAGAATGATACCCACTTGTAGGTTAGAATATTAGTTGGGTATACTATCTAATACTATAAAAATGGTGTCTTTGAACACTAAAACTGTTTTTTTTTTACAAATTTTTCAGGGATGTTAAATTAGAATATACCTACTTTGATAGAGATGTTGAAAAGGCATTCATGAAGGCTAGTTCTGAACTCTTTCATCAGAAAACAAAGGCATCTTTGCTCGTATCAAATCAAAACGGAAATATGTACACACCCTCCGTGTACGGCTCCCTCGCCTCTGTCCTCGCACAGTAAGTACCCGTCCCAGCTCCCCGCCCCCCTCACCTGGGCAGTGTCAGAGTTCTAAGGCCAGGTTCGGTGCCAGGTCGCAGGATGACAGGCTATCCCCAGGCTCTCTAGCCTGTTGCCCATTGACTGAAAGGATATATGGGGTGAGGCTGCAGTTATTCCAGATGCAGTTAATGTCACACTGGCCTTTCTGGCTCCTGGTCTTGTGATTTTATCATTCCTGACCTACAGTTGAAACATCAATCCCTGGTTGACAAAATAACTTATGTAACGGTGAAAGAACTTTCCTAAGTCCCATCATCCTCCGAGAGATGGAAATGCTTGCTTCCGTCTGCTCACTGCGGCGGTAAAGCTTTAGGTTAGGTCCCCGAGGCCGCAGGACGACCTTTCGTTCCCACCCGTAGCTTCCTGCACGTTGTCGTGTTGGGCCAGTTGGCCACCCTGATCATCTCCCCTGCACAGGTTCTCGCCCCAGCAGCTGGCGGGAAAGAGGATCGGCGTGTTCTCTTACGGTTCTGGCTTGGCGGCCACCCTGTACTCCCTGAGCGTCACACAAGATGCCACACCAGGTAAACACTGAGGCGCTCTCCAGGAATGTACTGGGGACCTGCTGTGGTAAGGTGGATGCAGCCAGCTCCCCAGCAGGCACTTGGGTCTGTCTCATAGTCCGTTACTACGCTCCCATCCCCGTACCTCTTTCAGCATAGCCCGGTCCTCGCTCCTCAGCTGCAAGTGTGCCGCAACTGGGTCAAGGGCAGGACTATGTCTGAGTCAGAATATCGTCTTTCCTTCCTTCCCAGTCAAAAAAAATACCAGTTGAAAGATATTTTACGGTATAGTGTTTTTGAGTTTCCTTTTATCTCATGTTTTAGTCATATAGTCAGGGAAACAGGAAGCATATCTACTTAATTAACACAGGCAGCTTTTGAGTGTTTAATGATTAAGTCTGATCCCGTGAGTGAATCATTTCTTACCATTTGCTAGTATTATCTAAATTACCTAGTTTTTAAAGCTTTGTGGTCTTGGCCATATTTAAGGAAAGTTTTGTGCCTTTTCTGAGCTGGTAGGAGCAAAAACATAGAGAAAAAGTAATGATGGACTTGGGTTGCTTTAAAAACTGTACACAGCCCTAGCTGTTGTACCTCAGTGGATTGAGTGTGGCCTGGGAACTAAAGGATTACCAGTTCGATTCCCGGTCAGGCCACATTCCTGGGTTGTGGGCCAGGTTCCCAGTCAGGAGCGCATGAGAGGCAACCACACATTTATGTTTTTCTCCCTCTCTTTCTCTTTCCCTTCCCCTTTCTCTAAAAAGAAATAAAGTCTTTTTAAAAAAACTGTACACAAGTTATTCGTAGTTTCAAATTCCACCTGCCCGCTTCCTAACCTGTATACCAGCTGACACCAGACAGATGGGTAGTGAGAGGTCGTGGGAAGCTGCGTCAGAGGGACACCATCTTTTTACTAAACAATAGCCAGCATTTCTAACAGAAATGAGAAGATTTTTTTCCTATTTGGCAACATTTTGTTTAGGCTTTTGGGCATGCTATTTTTAGTCTTTTAATGTTGGAATTATTTACTATTTTAGGGTCTGCTCTTGATAAAATAACAGCAAGTTTATGCGATCTTAAATCAAGGCTTGACTCAAGAACTTGTGTGACACCAGCTGTCTTTGCTGAAAGCATGAAGCTCCGAGAGGACACTCATCACCTGGGTAAAAATATTAAATTAAACTTAATATACATAAACATAGGCTGAACAGCCTATTGGAAGGCTCTAACAGCATTAAACATGTTACATGTAAGATAAAGATACCAGTGTACCTGGGCTATATTCAGTCCTAATTTGATGTTGATGAAAAGTACAGGAAAATATGCACCTTCTTTAGTTTATCACCAGATAGTTGTATGCTATAACTAATTTTTCACACTCTCTGCCTTTCCTTTAGCCAACTATATTCCCCAGAGTTCAATAGATTCGCTCTTTGAAGGAACGTGGTACCTGGTTAGAGTGGATGAAAAGCACAGGAGAACGTACGCCCGGCGCCCCTCTCCCAGTGCCAACACTTTGGACGAAGGAGTGGGACTTGTGCACTCTAGCACGGTGGCCGAGGTAAGTCAGGCCCATTGCGTTTGCTCTGGGGCTTTGGCAGGATCAAGTTTTCACCCCCAGATCCCCCTGGCCTTAGGAGGCTGAACTGAGATTTAGGAACTTAGAGGGATGTCCTATAGGGAACCAGTCCACCTGGCAATGGCAAAGGTAGCCCAGCCCTATCGGAAAACCGATAGGCACGTGTCGGCACACAGGAGCCAAACCCACACATCAGCTTTCTGGTGGAAAACCAGGCCTGCATTATACCAAGGCTGCTTTGAGGTTTGCTTTTGCTAAAACTCCCTCACCCTGAGTTGAAGCAGCAAATACTTACTGCGTATCTTTAAAGTAACTTCCTAAAGTCTGTGCTAATTCTCCCAAGGACAGAGTGTAAACAGACCAATCACTCTTATCATTCCCTTGCATTTGCAACATTTTTTTGTTGTTAATCTGTGGGAAGTAATCAGTAGCATCCTTTCCTTTGTTATCTGTAAAAAGTAATCACCTAAAGCAAACCTGAGCACAATGAATGAGAACCTTCTTTGATGTATGCTATTACAAAGCAATAAAAGCCTGTCCAGGCAAGGGTCAGGGTGCTCTCTCTCTGAGAGAGTGACCGTGCCGTCCCTTTTTCTCCACAGGACTTCGGTAGTCCGTGTGAATTTGTTTGTCGCATCCACAACACACGGACTGTGCTGGACGGAGTCTGCATCAGTGTCCAGAAAGCAGAGAAATTCAGAGCAAGGCTCTAGGGTTGGGTTCTAGCTGTGCCAGTTTCCAGTTTTATAAAGTCCTTCACTTAAATACTTAGTATTTTGATTGCCCTGGCTGGCGTAGCTTGGTGGATTGAGCGTGGGCTGCGAACTAAAGGGTTGCGGTTCAATTCTCAGTCAGGGCACATGCCTGGGTTGCATGCCAGGTCCCTGGTGGGGGCCACGTGAAGGGCAACCACACATGGATGTTTCTCTCCCTCTCTTCCTTCCCTTCTGTCTAAAAATAAATAAATAAAATCTTTAAAAAAAAATAATTAGTATTTTGGAAATCCTGGGTTTTAATTATACCAGGATTTAAAGGAAGACTGATAGAGAGACTCGTTTGTGGTACGTCCTGGTGAGAAGCCACAGGGCAGGGTGTGGAGGCCCTCGCCGCTCTTCTCCCGGGCCACCGTTAGACCGGGCCCCCAGAACTGTCAGGTGGCGACAGTAATAGCTGTGCTTTGAATTCCTCTTACACTAGGCACTTTACTTCCATTTTCTAAGTTAATCCTTATAAAAACTACCTTGAGGTCCATGATATTATGCCCATTCTAGAGATGAGGCCAGTTGTATAGAACATATATTTAGCTCACCCTATCCAAAGTTGTACTCTCTGTTTTCCTATTGAAACTTTAATTAGCACCATGACTCAAAAAAAAAAAAGGAAAAAAACAAACCTTGAGACAATGCTTTCCCTTTGATTTTAGCACATTCCAAGTCCTGCTAAGAAAGTGCCAAGACTCCCAGGAACGGCAGCGGACCCGGAAGCGGCTGTCATCAGCAACGGGGAGCACTGAGGACTCCTGTGCCGGGGAGACTCCAGTGGGGGTTGGGGGGTGGGCGTGTGTGGGAACGGTTGGGAACAGGGTGTCTGGGGGCGATATTAAATGATTACGTGTTGCTTAACATTTTATGTGACTGACACGGAGCCTGGAAAGCTGCTGTGGTCCTGGGAGGGTCTCTGCTCAGTGTGCCGATGCACTTCCTGGTGGGGTCAGGCGACGCCCGGTGCCCGCAGGTGCTGTCCAGGGCTCTGAACTCCCACCCCTCTGGCTGCTTGTGTGCATGAGGCTTAGTTGTCAGTGTGGTTTGATGAGTCGTGTGCTTCTGCAGAAAAGAGGTACTCGTCTTCAATTTTACTTTGTCTGAACATGTAAGAATTTTATACTTTGAACAAATAAGATTACTGAAAGTACTGTGGTTTTTGAAGAAAGTTTCTAGTTTAGGAATGTGCATTTACGTGTGATATACACAAACCCTGTTTTGAAAGCAAATGTCCTTTTTCTGGACTTTTGTACATTCTGAAGAGAGAATAGCTGGGCTAGTCACTCTGGCTCTGGAAATGAGAATGCAGCTTCATACCCAGGCGCAAGGGGTCGCTGGGCCTCAGCACAGAGACGCCGGTGCTGAGCAGACGCCTGCTGTGGACCGCACGGGGCACAGGGCTGGGAGCGTTGCTCTGGGCTCCTGCGTCGGCGCGCGGTGAATGAGGCTGGGCAGCGCTGAGGTGCTGGGTATTGGAGCCGGGGTCAGAGGGCAGTTCTGCAGTCCTCTGTACCTTATTTTGAAGAATAAATAAACCATTTTTCTGGCTGCCTTTTAAAAATTTTAAAAAGGACGGATGGGGCAAGGCATTATTAGGTTACTTCTGATGCTTCAGTGTTACAAATTCAACTTAAAGACTGACGACCTAAATTCATGATGTGGGTATTTTTTTCCTTTTAAACAAATCTGTTTAATGAAAATGCAAAGGTAAAACCCATATTTTTACATACTTGGATCAGCCAAAACAAGTATTCTACTTCAAGATCTGGAAGTAGGATCTAGAAAGCGTTTTCTCAGACCTTAAAAACACTATCCCATGGTATGAATAAGTCTGGTTAGACAGTTTTGTAGATATTTTTGGTGCTGACCTAGGACATGAGCCTTATAGATTGTAAAATAGAGATTGTTGGAACTAATGTACAGAATTAAATTTTTTAAACTTCATTTGCTGTTAAATTCTGTGAAGTCTCGGTTATCTAAAATAAACTTGCACAAATATGAAATGTAATGTTTCAAATTGCAAAGTAATATGTAATGTAGTGTTTGTAAAATACTCTTGTTTAATATTAACTAGTGGTATTTTGATTTGTACAGTCATAATTTGTTAAAATGATTTCATTTTAACATCCACTGATACAGATTAATAATGAAAGTTCAGATTTAAAGATTGATGGGAAAATGGTGCATGCAGTACTTTTGCAAGTATTGGGAGTTTGGTATGTTTTGAAAAGAGTAATTTAACCTTTGGGTATCAGAAAATGGGTTTTTTCAAAGTCTGTTGCCAGCAATAGGCAGACCTGATAATACTGGCACAGGGAATTAATTGGACACCTTATTAACAGTGAGGTGAATAACTCTGAATAAAGTTTTAGAGAACTATTTCAGTTATTTGAGTATTCTTTTTTCCTCTTGAACTAACATTTAGGCAAGAAATCAGTTAATACTGTATTTTTAAATATGGGTGTTCGGGTCATTTCAGCTTATTCGTTCACCAATCCATCAGTCAGCAAACATTCGAAAACATGCCACAATAAGCAAGGCACTCACTGAAGTCAGGAACACACTCACTGGACGCGTGGTCTTGCCTTCCGGACCGCCCGGCTCGTGCGGAGGAGTGTATACTGGTGACTCACTAGTACACTCCGGACAAAGTCGGTCCCACACTGGGTGGGTGATAAGCGTGTGTGGAGTTAGCTGTGAATTTCTATGGAGAGAGTTACTTTGTCTTCCTAAGAACAACTAAGATTCAGAGTTGGCCACTGAAGATTAAAGGCAACTTTATCGCCCTCACAGAACTGCCTGCTGCCGGCCAGGGCCTCCAGCGGAGGGGCCGCAGGCTTACGTGTCTGGTGCTCCCAGGGGTTTCACAGAATTGTCACATTGGCGGTGATATTGGACGACGTGAACTCTGAGGGTCCAACTACTCGTAGGATGCTATGAATTGGGAATTAAACCTAATTTTCTAAAATTGATTAGCTCATGATGTTATGTCATGTACAGATTCAATACCTAGTCATGATTTGTTTCCTGGGTCAGTCCCCTGTCCCTCTGGGGCATTCAGAAAAAGGCCAGTATCACTTCCACAAATTCTAGAACCCCTGATTAATATGGCTTTTAACAGTCCTTGCCCTTCTCGATGGAACCGTGTTCCCACCTTCTGGGGTTTTATTTTTGTGAACACTAACCAACAGTTCTAAGATTAACACGTTAAACGCCGAGCCGATGTTGCTGGGCTTTCCGTTCAGGCGGTGGGCTGGTGATCACCTGATGGGTGTTGAGTTAGAGTATAAACAGGCGCACAGTGGTGCAGCCAATGCAAAACTTCATTAAAATGACAACGTTTATTTTTCAACCTTGACACTGCTGGTCCCAAGCACTGATGTTGCCCAAACGAAAAGTCCACTGTCAGTCCCTGGGGACCGACGCCGTACTTAATGTGTTAACATCAGATGAAGCTAATAGAAGCAAACAACTGCTTTTGATCCTCCTGTGACTTAGTGGAAACACTTCATCTCTTGTTTGCCATTTGAAATGTCCTAAGAAACTGCAGACCAGTAGAGTAAGGCATGTGACTTTGAGCTGTGTAATCTTGACATAGAGGTGACTGTTTTAACATTTCTAGCAATGACTGCTCTCCATTCAGTCGTAGGTTCCTCTGTTTCCCCCTAATTGGTGGCGGGAGAAAGTAGATGACCTATGATCCCCAAATATTGTAAAGGCAGTAATTTGATGCTGGAGATGTTGAAAACCAATCCTCAGGAAGCGCCTATATCACCAGAGCTCCAGCTTGTGGTAGTAAAACACGTGTTTGCCTTTTAAAAGTTTACAAGTAAAAAACAAGGAACTCTTTGTCCTATTCCATCCTTGTGCAGGCATCAACCATAAAAAATAACAATAAAAGTTATTGAATGAGTTTTGTGCAAAAGCTCAAACATGCCTTAGCAAGATCTTGTTACCTTTGGGGTCCAGCTCAAGAGTGGCTTCCGTCCTGCTGGCTGGCCGGCTGCCTGGCCGGCCGTACTCCACGGTAAGCAGTTTGCATGCTAGGCATGCAATTCCACATTCAGATGCTGCGGACTGGTCCCTGCCAGTACCACACCCCTCCTGCCTTCTCTTCCGTTCGTCAGACAAGCCAAGTGAACTCAAGGCGACAAGGTGCCTTAGCACCTTTGGTCCATGCTTCAGAAACCTTGAGCCCCACTTCAGACCTCCTCTGCCCTGCGACCTTAACCAGGACCTCAGAGGACGTAACGCGCCCCTCCCTTTGGGTTCCTGCACATACCGTTCACTTTGGCCTCACTGTGTGGTGTGGGACCCACACAGAACTCATCTGGTATTCACACTTTCACATCGCGGGAGTGCAGAGGAGTTAAGTTCCCATAGGTCTGCCCTTGACCAATGGTGGGCGCCTGCTGCGGGTAGATGCCTTTCCCTTTCGTCCCCTGGGCAGCCAGTTCTGAGAAGCATTCAGAAGACGCTGCAGAGCCAAGAGCCAGTGTCCTATGGCCATTCTGCGGTGCTTCTTTATGTTGGCTTTCCTCTTTTCTGTTTACTCCTGTGGGTCCTGCATCCTGGGGTCATGTCCCAAATAAATGATTTGCCTGCAAGCTTTTGTCTCGGGCTCTGCTGCTTCGGAGAATTCAGGCTAAGGCAACTGATACCCCGGATAGTCTTAAGCAGACCCTCAAGATTGGAGGTTGGGGCTGGCTTACTCATCGGTCATGGCCAACAGCCCATTGCTGTCTGCAGTTGGCAGAATGGCGACCCCATCCCTGAAGATGACCGTCTCTGGACCCTGAGAATGTTACTCTGCATGGAGGAAACAAGTGTGATTAAGGTCAAGAACCTTGAGATGGGTGATTTTCCTAGATGGTCTGGACAAGCCAACCTAATTCCATGGTCCTTAAAAGCAGGGAACCCTCCGGGGCTGTGGTCAGTGGTGGCCAGGGAAGGATGGCCAGAGACACACACACAGCTGGCTTTGAGGATGGAGGAAGGGAACCACAAGCCAAGGAATGTGCGACGCGTCTAGAAGCAGGAAAAGGCCGGGAGACGGGTTCTCCCTAGAGCCTCCAGGAAGGAGTCCGGACCTAACAGCACCCTGAGTTTAGCGCAGGGGGGCCCGTGATGGGCCTCCACCTCGGAGAATGGAACGATAATAACTGTGTTGTTCTATGCCACTAAAGCACCGTGCCATCGATAGAACTCTAAGGCACTGTTGGTGGCGGGGTGCTGCGAGCCGCTGGCGTGGAGGAGCAGCTTGGCTGCTGCCCGGGATCACCGGGAGGAGCAGGTGGACAATGAGCACTGGACCGTGTGTGCCTGCGGTGCTTGGACAGTGCAGGGCAATGAGAAAGCCTGGGCTTGGCCAGCTTTTTTTTTTTTTTTTTTAAATCAACTGATCTCTCTACTCTAAGAAAGAACTATACCTAAATGGTAATTTTTAAAAAGATTTTATTTTTTGAGAGGGGAAGGGAGGGATAAAGAGAGAAAGAGACACATTGATTAATTGCCTCTGGCACACCTCTACCTGGGGACCTGGCCCACAACGCAGCCATGTGCCCTGACCGAGAATCGAACCAGCGACCTTTTGGTTTGCAGGCCTGCACTCAATCCACTGAGCCACACCAGCCAGGGCTTGGCCAGCTTTTATTAACTGCTTTAGAAACCTGGGGGAAAAAACTAAGTAACAGGCCTAAGTCAGCCAACTATCAACTCAAGGCCCGCTGTGAAAACACCAAGGCCTTTGCGGCAGGAGGGTGGATGGACCTGAAGATGTTGAAAGCCAGGCCCCCATGTGGGTCTTCCTTGCCTGAAGGCCCTGCCGAGGCCCTGAGTGAGGCAGGTAGGCAAGACGATGCTTGGCCTCCTCAAGACCCTCTGCCAAAGACCCCGTTATTCTCCAGACGGAGAGCTGGGTCAGGTCCCCGCACAGCCCGAGCAGAGAAATACCACCCAGGCCTGGGAGGGCAACGCTCAGACCCTGACAGAACCACAGACCCCGGCTGGTGCGTGCTGCCAGGAACCGAGGAGCAATGTGGGCGAGTGGGCCCTGAGGGTAACGGGCCCGGGGTGGGGAGGCCGAGGGAGGAATGTCAGGCAGGATAATGGACAACTTCTTATCATGGTGGCATTCTCCCGGGACGTGGTGGGAAGGACACCGGGCCGGTGCTCACGTTCTGCGGGATGGCTGTGGAGGTGGAGGTGAGTTTGGCTCACAGTGAATGAGGTGGGCACAGTGGCACGGCCATGGCATAGCCTTCAGGAAAGGGATGGAAAGTTCCAGGAGGTGTGAATGTCAGGATGGATTCATTGCATGAGACTGAAGGGCCACCTACGTTCCCCGGGAGGATGTTCCGTTCCCTGAGGCAACAAGAACTCTCAGCACCTGTGGGGACTTGGGTGGTGGCCGCCTAGGGGCTGCGGTAGGGCACCTGCCAGGGCGCCGGGCGTGCTTGTGAGGGGGGTGCAGAGGCTGTGTGTTATTACTTAAATGTCAGAGGAGGGTGGGCGTGATATAATGGATGGTAAGGCTGGAGGGGACATCAGGGCATCTTGGCCTGCACGGGTTTGTGATAGTGGAGTTCTGAGTGACAGCTGGCTAGAGGGTTCCTTGACATGCGTGACCAAAAAATGAAAGAAAAGAGGCAAGCCGGTGAGCAGAAGCCTGGTGTAGCCTGTCACAGTGAGAGAATCATGGTCCTGGATGTAAGTTAGTTTACAGATCTGGTGCAGGGGCTGGGGCAGGGGTGGGGATGGGGGAGACAG
>PVJI01012947.1:0-49560 GCA_004026765.1 Micronycteris hirsuta | reverse complement strand
CATCTCAGAATGTTAGATACAATCAGAAGTCTTAACATAAGTTTTGAAAATATTTTTACTCTTAAAATGTTGGAGAAATATCATTCCTACTTTCACTGTCCCAGGATGAATGGAGTGGACAATTGAATATCAAGTTCACTCTCATTCAAAAGACAAAAGAGATGCAGGAATTCTGAACTGGCCTTGCAGGAGTATTCAGATAATTACTCCAGTTTTTAATTTTTGCCTAGTAAAGGCTAAAAGTTTAAAAACTGAATTACCTAGGCAAGAGTTTGTCAGCTACTAATTTTTGTACAGTAATACAACAAGAGGTTTTAGTAGAACACAACATTGACTAAAATAGTTGTCTTTCAAATGATTTATGATGTCTATATAATGATTTATAGTAAATCTTACCATTTTTCTTTAAAATATATAAATTTTAATTGGAGAAATGAAAAAGTTTATCATAGTAAAAGAATGATTTCAGAAGAATTGAGGAGGAAATGCCATTTGGTATTCTGTCAATTAACAAAAAAAATCTACCTGGCCAGACAAGTCAGTTGGTTAGAGTGTCATCCGGATACACCAAGGTTGTGGGTTTGATCCCCAGTCAGGGCACATAAAAGAATCAACCAATGAATGCATAAATAGGTGGAACAACAAATTGATGTTTCTCTCTCTCTCTAAAAATCAATAAAGAAAAAATTTAAAGGACAAAATATCTAGCAGTTTTAAGAATTATACTTGAAAAATTAACTGATATCTTTATTAAAAATATCTCCATCACTAACATTCTATGATTAATATTTTTCATTGAGTATTGCTTTCTGTTTTCCTCTTTTAAAATGTAAACAATTCTAAAGAAGGTTATGCAATCATTCCAAAACAGTTTTAAGGTAAATGAGTTTATCAGAATTTCCTGTCTAATTAGAGATAATGAAAATCATGATTATAGGAGGGACTCATTGGAGAGGTTACTGCAAGGTGAAGAGAACAGGGAGAGGCAGACATAAAAGATAAATGTGATTTTATTTACCTGGGGGCTGAATGGAAAAATGCCGTATTCCAGGAATGAGCAGAGAAACACAAGATGAGCCAATTGCCACAGAAAGTAAGGTGGTGCTTCGAAGCATCATGAAAACATGTCAGAAAGACAAGGCAGGTTGAAGAAGCTGCTCACTGGCCAAATCTGGGAAAATCTGAGAATCACAATAAAAATTGACATTAATAGATTACAACGCAATGAATAACATGAAAATCCATGGGTTCATACTTTAAATAAGTAAGTAAACGATGAGAAGGGAAAGCTCTTCCTTACAGCAAAACGCCAACTAATAAATCTAGAAGGAATGATGGAGTCAAAACATCTTGAATGGATGCCAAAGTAGTCACAAAAAAATTTAGAAACAGGATATTGACACAGTCTCAAATTATCTCTCCGCAAATTAGCTGTAATTTACAAAGAGAAAAGCTGCAGTTTTATGGTGGAGAAAACATCCTAGTGGCCAAACACTGGGACAAATGGACATCAATGATTTGATACATTGACAAGGACATGACATCACCTCAGTGCTTTCTCTGCCAAAGTATGTAACCCAAGTCTAAACATGAGGAAACTCCAGTCAAATCCAAAATGAAGGGCCTTCTACAAACAAAACAAAACAAAACAAAACGAGTATTGATCTGTCTTTTATTTTAAAAAATGTCAAGTGAAGAAGACAAAGGCTGAGAAATTTCTCCAAATTAAACAAAGAAGATATGACAACTCAATACAATGTATGATCCTGGATTGGGTCCTGGCCTTGGGAAAAATTAGCTTATAACCAATTATTGGGACAGCACTGGGACCATTGAGAAAATCTGAATTTAAGTTTGGACCTGATTTTGATAACAACCATGGTTATTAAAGAGAATGCTATTCATAGGAAAATACCAAAATATTTTGGGGTAAAAGGACGCAATGCCTCCAACTTACTCTCCAGTGGCTCAGGAAAGAAAGGCTGTGTGGGAAGTAGACAGACTCATAGAGAAATAGTGAATGGCGCAAGAGAGAAATAAATATGAATCTTAGTAAAGGACATACGGGTTTTTGCATAATTCTGGAAACTTTTATATAAATCTGAAATTATATTAAAAAGTTACCAAAATGCTAAAAGGAAAAGTTTTCTGGGACTGTCTGGGCCATCCACAAAGCCCTAACCCCAAACCTGAGAGACTGATCAGCACCAAGTAGGAAGTATAGGATGTAAAAATGTATCACCTGACAAACAAAATGGTATTGTCCAGATGAGGTAAGGCTGAAGCTACCAAACATACTGGTGCCACAGGAAACATTTAAGGTTAAAAGTCCTTTTAAGGTAAAACTACTGTACTAATTTTTCAGACCCAACTTTCCTTCCCAGGAAAGGGAGTGATTGTCCCTGAACTGCCATATTTGAGTGGGTAGGAACAAACCCAGCTGTTTCCTCTTGGCCTTCTAATTTAAAGTCAATATTTTAATAATCTCTTTGACTCTCCAGTTAGTTGCTCTCGGCTGCAAATAGACCACTACCAATATGTAATTAAAGGAGAATAACAAATAGTTAGAATATAGATTACACAGGTGCTGGCTTACAAATGCAAATGTCGTAGCAGAAAATTAAGCTCCCAGGAGGCTGGAGGTGTGTGTCTCTGCTTATTGCCCTCATAATTCATTAGTGGTCAAAGTAAGGCCGAGATCAATATTCCTGCAGTCATGCGAACAAAAAAAAAAAATGATCAGCACCAAAATAAGATACAAAGACAGTCACAAAATATTTCTCCCTACATAATTAAAAAAAGTCATTGTCATGAATTTTAAAGCTTAATGGATTTTCTCACCTGTTCTATGTTCAAGAGATGGCACAGCTTAAAGGATCTGGACAAGAACTTTTGTTCCCCAAAAAAGACCATATGCAAAAAGAGACAGTAAGAGAGGTCATTATTTTTTTCATCTTGGTGGTAAAGAAATGAAAGGAAAGGTGCTGTGTGATACGGTAAACACCACGGAAAGCAATGCAGCATACGATGGTCTCACAATAAACTCAGTCCACACATAGACTTGAAGAGGATATTCAAACAAGACTTAACTATTGAGATTCACGCCTAAATCTATGGTTCCAATGCAGATTCCTGGGCCCCAACAAATAGGATCAAATTGAACAGGACTGTATTTGGAACTAGGAGTTCTGCATTTTTAACAAGTACAGTATGATCCCCTCTTTGAGAAATATTAGGGGCAACTGTTATTGTTTTTATGAATTTAATTACTATACTATGATACTTGTAGTAGAGTAGTAAATGCACTATATATATAGTAAATTAAACTGTAGATCAGGGGTGTCAAACTCATTTTCACTGGGGGCCACATCAGCCTCGCAGTTGCCTTCAAAGGGCAGAAATAATTTTAGGACTGTATACATGTAACTACTCCCTAACAGTTAAGTGAGAGCTCAGCACTGCCACTGGGTAGAAACAAGGTGCCGGGCTGGATAAAATAAGGTGGAGGGCCGGGTTCAGCCCATGGGCCTTGTGATTGCCGCCTGTTGTATAGATGGAATGGTACTTAGGAGCTTCTGAAGATTGGTCCCCAACCGCAGTCCCATCTCTTGTGAATAGTGTTTTAAACATTTCTGCCGTTAGTTCTTCTGGTTAGACAGCTCCGCCCCCTCCATTCTCTTACTTTTCAGAAATAAATACTACTTTTACCATATGCTCATATTTTAGATACATTAGAATAATTAATATTTGAAATAGTGTAATTGGCCTATTAGGTAAGTAGCAATTTTGTGCCAAATTTGAAACAGTCTAACTCCTGCCAAGAGTGATCAAGAATTGCATGAGCAGGCAGTGTGTGCGGCAACTGTGTTTATCTGTGCGGCTACGTGGCATGCCACTTCAGCCAGCAGTCAGAAGTACAGTGGAACTTGTAATTACACACTCCTTGATAACAGCAATTAGGATATGACAAGTTCGGTGAGTGGCTCCTTTCCTCTTGTAGCTGGCTCACCTTGGTCATTTCATTAACTTGCTCTAAGTTGGTTCTACATGTTGATGCAATTGAATATTTTGGACCTCACTTAAGAAGCGACAGCAGTTTTACTCGCACCTGCCATCATTTAACAGATGACTGTGAACCTCCCTGTGGTTGAAAGGCACAAGACATCTAGAAGTGATTCAAGTGACTTTTATGTTAATTTTTAGAACTATAATTTTAAAATAGTTTTTATCCTATAACAAGGTCATCAAAGCTTTCATTCAGTAAACACAATTCTGAGAATACATTCTTTTGGAATAGAAGTTAGTTGTAATAAGACACTGAAGAGGCCACAGGGCCATGTACCACGCTGTTAAGTTTGGAGAGAGTACTCTGTTAACTATTAGGCATAATTCTGAGAAAATGTAGAAGAGCATTAAAGCAGACAGGACTTAAAGTTTGCAAATATAATCTTATAGTTGGGCATGGATAGTTCTTCCTCCCAACTCCTCCCAGTTTTGGATAGTTATATCATTCCTGTATTAGATCTCTTAACTTCTTCTTTCTTGGATAACCTCCTCATTCTGCTGGAGTACATATGAGGTCTGTCTGGAAAAAGTCCAACCATTGTTAATATAACAAGAATGGTTTGTGAGACTTTGATGTAACCTGGTAGCCAAGGAGAGTGGACTGGAATGCACTTCACTGTACTAGTCAGTGGGAGTGGTAGACACTGTTGAATGAGCACGTGTACTGTGTGGCTGTCACATTCATAATGACTGACCGATCAGAGCAACAAACCTACATCAAATTTTGCGTTAAGCTTGAACATTCCTCCTTGGAAACTATTCAG
Source organism: Micronycteris hirsuta (assembly GCA_004026765.1). Lineage (NCBI taxonomy): Eukaryota > Metazoa > Chordata > Mammalia > Chiroptera > Phyllostomidae > Micronycteris > Micronycteris hirsuta. Next base: position 44,731 of record PVJI01012947.1, on the reverse strand, counting down.
ATGATTCAGAGGGCTGCAGCTGCTGGGCAACTGGTGATTGGTAGCTTCATTACGACAATGCACCTGCTCATGTATCAGGTCTAGTGCAGAGTTTTTTGGTGAAACATTAAATCACCCAGGTGACTCAGCCCCCCTACATCCCAGATTTGGCACCCTGTGACTTCTGGCTTTTCCTAAAACTAAAATCACCTTTGAAAGGGAAGGGATTTCAGACCATTGATGAGATTCAGCAAAATGCAATGGGGCAGCTGATAGCAATTGGGAGAACTGTGTGAAGTCCCAAGGTGCCTACTTTGAAGGGGACTGAGGCGTCACTGTCCTGTGTACAATGTTTCTTGTATCTTTTTCAATAAATGGCACTATTTTTCATATTACATGGCGGGATACCTTCTGGACAGACCTCATATTCTGGTAACTTCTTAAGAAAACAATCCTGAGATGTAAACTTTCTGAGTATTGGTTTATGTGAAATACCCATAGTCTACTCTTACAGTCTGATAGGTTGGCCGAATATGAAAATTAGTATCAATTTCAATTTCCCCAGAATTAAATAAAAACTATTATCAGCTATCACTCATATATGTTAAAGAGAATTTAACATCTCTCAATTTTCATTACTCTATATGGCCTAATTTTTCTCTCTGGAAGCCTTTAGAAAGTTTTATTTATTCCCAGAGTTCTAAAATTTTACCAAGCTGTGTCTAAGTGGGTTATTGTAGTGGGTTATCTAAGTGGGTTATTATGTTTTTGTAGTTGGCCTTTATGGGGCTCTTTTAATGTAAAGATGTATTTCCTTTTCTGGGAAATTTTCTTGCATAATTTCTCTAGTAATTTCCCTTTTACCGTTCCCTTTCTGGATCTCACGTTACTTAGCTGTTGGATTTCTTAGATTGGTTTTTGCATCTCATCTTTTCTCTCGTATCTCCTGTCAGTGGTGGAAAATGCTATTTGCACCTAATATCTTCACTACTGTCATCTTCTTTGTCCATATCAACTGATTAAAATAATAATAATTATTAATATCCATGTCGCCTGTTTTTACCACTTTCAGGGCCTCCCCCAGAGTCATGCCTGCCCAACTGTCATTCTAGGTAACATCCTTTTGGAGAGCTGATGGTGAACATGTCAGGGGATGGAATTAAAAAGAAAAAGAAAACCAAACTTACTGAAATCCAACTGTAGGTCTTGCTTTCCTCCTCTTCTGCCAGGCTTATCACTCTCATAGATAAAATTAAATCAGCATCATTTGTACTTCACAAAATCACGTTGATTACAACGCGGTACCCCGTGCTCTTCTAGGTGGTTGCAGATTGATTGTTTGATGGTTCGTTCTTGCATCTTCCCAGGTATCCAAGATAAGCTGAATAGTCTATAATTACCATGGTTGTGCTTTTCCCAGTTTAAACACACACACACACACACCACCACCACATACTCCATCTGCAGATTCCACTTGTCAGGACCTTCTCCTGTCCAACCCTCCTTTTCTAAAATAAAGGCTGGTGGTCTTGCAATCATATTTGCCGATCCCGGAAGTGCTCTGGGACACAAGTAATCAGGCCCCACTGATTTGAATGGACCAAGCTTTCCGAAGTGCTCTTCAATCACTTCTCTTGCCTTGTTTGCTTCTGTACCTCCAATAAGATAGCATTTAATCTGGTTTAGTTTCCTTATCATTGCTGATTAAAAGGGAAAAAAAACCCATTAAAAACAGTGAAAGCCTCTGCTATTACAGTTATTAGTTAATAGCTTTTGTTTAGTAGTATTTGTTAATAGTTTTGCTTTGTTAATAGTTTGTGGTTGTGGTTTGCATTCTATAAATTCTTTCTAGTACCATTCCTCCCTCCCTTCTTCCCTCCCTTCTTCCCTCCCTCCCTTCTTTCCCTCCTTCCTTCCTTCCTCTCTCCCTCGACCCTCCACTCTCTTTATTAAATTTCTTATAGTGGAAAAGAGGAAATTCAAAAGAGGGAAAGAGCTACACATGACTTTATGACAGAGATATTTATTAATCACCAAATATCCACACGCCCCCCCCCCCAAAGTTCCCAGCCTGCTTACTTGGGGCAAGGGACATGTGACCAGTTCTGGTCAGTAGGTACTTAAGAGCATGCGTTCCCCTTGTCTTCTTTCTTCCTGCCCCAGTGAGCGGGAAGCAATGTTTCAGACGGTGTATCAACAGAATGCAAGTGGCCTGGACCCCTAAGTTACACATGGAAGGCAGCAGTCCTGGAGAGCCATCAAACCACTCAGAGGACCATGTGTTAAGTCCCTAAGATTTTGAGGTTTGTTTTTGCAGCACAGTCTACCTTATCTTCACTAACAAAGTACCAATTTCTGGATTAGTCAGATTATGCTAGGTTTTACCTAGGGAACAAATTAACCTGAAAGCTAAATGGCTTAACATAACAAAGGTTTGTTTCTTATCTGTGGTCTGAAAGAGCTAATCTCTAAAGAAGGCTGCCAATGACTCTTACCTCCTGGTAGTCGCACCCTGGAATAGTCACCTCCCACTGTGTCTCTGCACTGATCCCATGACTCAAATTCCCAAGAGAATGTCACAGAGGTGACACTATGATGGTTCCCAGCCTAAGCCTTAGGAAATCCTGAAAGCCTCTGCATTTGAAGTCACTCATGACATAAGTTTGACCATCCTACTGCAGAGAGGCCATGCACAGATGCCTAGGGAATGAGACTCCATGTGGAAGAGCACTGGCGTGCCAGACCTGAGCAGAGACATCCTTAATTCAGTCGCAGTCAAGCTTTCCAGCACCAGCTACCGTTTAACTACAACCTCATGAAAGCCTAGGTGAGAAGAGCAGGAGAACTGCCCCATGGAGCCCAGCTAATTCACAGAATTGTGAGGTGCAACAATAATTGCTCTAAGCTGTACTGTATGGGATGGTTTGTTAGGCAACATCCAATCAATATTGGTGTATGGGAGCTGGGCGCCACACAGACATTCTTGGAACCACATCGATTGATGCTGGTTCCACCGTCTTGTATCTGCACCACTGGGAGCTTGTGACTTTCTTTATTGTAGGGGCAAGGGCAGAGAGGCCTTAGGGTTGCATACAAACTTCTGAATGAGTCTGCCTCTTCTTCCAGTCCACTGGTCAATGAGAAATGTGGGGGAGTGAGTGAAGATCCGGTGAGCATTAAATGTCTCTGCCACAGAACCTGCAACCTAAAATTTATCTTTTTCCCCCACTAGTATCATAACAAGGTTTATTCAAGAATCATCTGACTAGCTTTCCAACAGCTGTAAATAATGGTGTGCAAGACCAGCATAGCTTGCTCACAAGAGCCCACTGAGCATATCTCCTCGCAATTCTGTATTCTGTGATGCCGTGTTGGTAGTGTGACATCAGCTATGGTAGAGATATTTACCCCACAGAAATGGGTAAGTTACAAGCTAGGGCTCTCCTTGCCCCCACACCCCTCCCTGGAGCTGGTTGTTAAATATTCACTAGGACCCAATAACAATTATTGAGGCTGCCCCTAGATTCACGCATAATCATTCATTATTATAGGTAGAATTTTTAAAACTCCGTCAATGGTCTTATCTTTCTCTCTTACATTTCAAATAACAGGGTGAATCTATGAATTGAAGATGTTTACACAAACCCAGGTAACCTTTATTAATTTAAAAAAATGACAACTTGATGTTTTCTACATGGAATCAGAATGTGCACATTTTCAGTTAGCTTCATGTTAGTACAGTATTAGAAATGTTGCTCTGATCTATAGAACATACCTATTTTCAGCCAGCATCGAAAAGGACTTCATCCTTCTAGTACTTACTGCATCTAATAACAGTGCCTTAGCTACTGACTTATTTTGAAGCTTCAGTATCTTTCAGGCTTGAGAGTTCATGTGAGTAAACCTTTTCTTTTAAGCCTTGCTGGAAGAGTTAATTCAGCTTCCTGTTCCAGTTCACAACTCTTCTCTGCCCCCGCCCTCAGCCCCTTCCACTCCACACACCCAAGAGACAGGCCATCAATAAGGCCCACGATTCTATTATGGGATACGAAGCAATAACATTTTAAATAGTACCTTGGAGGCCTGAAGGGGTTAATACATCTTTCAGTAGTGCCTACTTTACAGCTATGGAGTATTTTGGACCCTGAAAATCTGCATCATTATTTATTAAAAGCATGAGAAGGGTCCAGTTGGAGGGAAAACCTCATTCACCAAGCAAGAAAGGATATGCTTACAAAAGTCATTTGAAAATGAGATGGCCAGAAATCCTTCGTTACAAACAACATGGGATTTGAATTCATCGATACCTAATTATATGGTAAAATAGAAATATAAGATGGTTCTGGAATCAAGGAGAAAAGTCATCCTTAAAATGCTGTTTCCTGGGTAGAACCCAGTGAGAGCACCTACGAGTAAATTTGATGTTCATTAATTCAGAGCAGGAAGAGAAAGAAAGACTTCTCGTTGTACCCACCAACCAGGACATTTTTCATCACAACATTAATAATTTTCTGGGAACTCTGATACCTTTTTGAGTTTTAGAGTTTATTCCATGTGTTAATCAAGGTTTTCTTTACAAGTATGACCCATACAATTTTCTGAAAGTGTCCACACTGATATGCATTCCAGCCACGAGTTCTTCTCACGATGTGGTGGCATTCCTTCATTGATAGGTAGGCCCCCTTGAACATGGGCGGATCTCTGTAACTGCCTCCACAAATACGATGAGGTGTACATAAAACCGCATGACATTGGAGGCTAGGTCACAAAAGGTGGACATGGCTTCCACCTGACCCTCTTTCCTTGGGACCTGTGCCTTTGGAGCCCTGAGCCTTCAGGTGAAAGTCCATCTACCCATAAGGTCATGGTGATGAAGAGACCACAAAGTGAGATAGAAATTTCCATGTAGCTCCATCTCTGCCAGGCCCCAGATGCAGTGCTTGAGACTTCTGAACCCAGATACCTGGCACATGTGAGTAAGAGTTCAGGCAATTTCAGCCCCTGGCCTTCAAACTGCCCCAGATGGAACCAAGTTGGAGCAGAAATAAACCACCATGTTAAGCCCTGGTCAGTATGCAGATATGTAAGCAAAATAAGTGTTCTTATTTTAAACCACTAAATGTTGGGGTGATACGTTACACAGCCATTATAGCTAGAATAGCGAGTATCAGAAGCCCTTCAAGCTAGCATTATCAGAAGAGTGAAGGTGAAAGTACAGAAGCTGAAAAATATCTGATGGCGCCCCGGAAGAAGAGGCAAAGCCGAGTCTCAGGATGGCTTGAACAAGAACAAAATTAGAAACCCAGCAGAAGCCAGTTAGCTCCTTTGCACCTGGGTCATCTTTTTTTTCTCCTTCTTTTTCTCTAATCTCACTCCACAGCCCTCATCTCTGTCTCTCAGCACATATAATTCCTGTCCCTGCGGTCCGAGAGTTTATGCACCTCTGGTTTAAGAGACCACACTAGTAGCACCCTTTCATTGCAGTGATAAATTCCTGGGAGAGAGGATCTTATTGGTTAGCCTTGAGTCAGATGTCTGGTTCTGGTCCAATCAGTCAATACAGGGAAGGGCCACATTGCCATGGCTGTTACTCTCACCCCCAGCTTCCTGTGGGAATTCTTACAAGGTGGGCTCAGAGGCTTCCAAATATGACAGTGTGCCAATAATTCTCTTTTTAAATTTTTACTTATTGCTTTGAGAGAGAGAGAAACATCAATCTGTTGTTCCACTTATTTATGCATTCATTGGTTGATTTTTGCATGTGCCCTGACCAGGGATCAAACCCACAACCTTGGCAGATTGGGACGACACTCCATCCACCTGAGCTACCTGGCCACCTGGCCAGGACCTATGCCTAATTCTCTTTTTTTTTTTTTTTTTTTTAAGATTTTACTTATTTATTTTTAGAAAGGGGATGGGAGGGATAAAGAGAGAGAGAGAAACATCAATGTGTGGTTGCCTCTCACGTGGCCCCCATAGGGGACCTGGCCCTGAACCCAGGCAAGTACCCTGACTGGGAATCGAACCTAATATAATTCTTGAATGTTAGAATGCACTTTGGATGTTTTTATCTATACACTACCATAGACCTCCCCCCCTTTAATTTACTTGTTACTTTGTTGACAAATATGTTTGGATAAGCGTATACTAACCTCACCCCCATTCCCATCCCATCTTTATGATTATTTGAAAGGATGATTCTGGATTCACTACAACAACAAAGGGATTGGAGCAGATTGATGTGTCCTCAAGTACACTGAACTAGATGATTAATCTTTTATATCTCATTTTTATTTTTTGAGGTCAAACTCCTAATGTGAACTTGACTCTTTATTTTAATTACCTTTTAGCTGTTAGAGGTTCTGAGTACCTAGGCTGACTAGAAATCACAGAGGCACTCAGAGAAACTGAGGATTCTTGATGAACTTTGAATTTTCCCACTAATAAAAATTCCCCTTTGCTAACTAATCTATTTTGTTAGAAGTCAGGATAAAAATTACCCCTGGAGGAGGAAGAGGCTGGATGGGGTATCTTAGGTACAGGTAATGTTGTGTTTCTTGTTCTGGGAGGTGGATGCTTGAGTTTCTGGTTCACGAAAGTTCATGAGGCTGTACACATGGTACGATGGTATATACATTTTTCTGCATGATGTTATCCTTAAAAATGTTTCAAAATATTTCAGTAATTATAAGACATTGTTCATTTGCCCTGGCTGGTGTGGCTCAGTGGATTGAGTGCTGGCCTGCAAACCAAGGGGTCGCTGTTTGATTCCCAGTCAGGGCGTCTGCCTGGGTTGTGGTGGGCCAGGTCCCCAGTATGGGGCATGCGAGAGGCAACCATACAATTAAAAGAAAAAAAGGAAAAAAATGAAAAGACATGGTTCAAACTAGCTTCACTGTATGTTGATCAATCTGTGGAAATATATATACAGAGTGGGGCAAAAAGTAGGTTTACAGTTTAAGTATGCGAAAGTTTCTTAGATTTTTATGATTGTATTATTTTTCATACAAACAACTGCAAACCTACTTTTACCCCACCCTATAAATATATATATGATTTAATTATACAAATGCTATCATCTATAAATATGCATGTGTATGTTAGGGTGGGAAATCCACTGTAACATTTCTTTAGGATGCTACATAGGTATACCTCTCATAGAACATTAGGTTCCTAAAATACTCAATTTGTGGCGTAGTGCAGTGGTAAATGGCTCAGTCAGATGGCCCAGGTTCCAATCCTGCCACGTGTACCTTTGTGACCCTGGGGAAGTTGTTGAACTTCGGCTTCTTTATCTATAACACAGAAATATCAAAAATACCTATGGAGGGGTGAAGACAGATAAACAGGCAGAGCACAGAGGACTTTTAGGGCAATGAAACTACTCTGTATGATACAATAATTGTGGACACATGCCACTCTACATTTGTCCAAACCCATAGAATTACACCACCAGGAAGGAAGCATCATGTAAACTGTGGATTGTGGGTGATTATGACATGTCAGCATAGGTTCATCAATTGTAATCTAAGCACCACTCTGCTGGGGGATGTGCATAATGCAGGAGGCTATACATGTATAGGGGTAGGTACTCTAAAAACTCAAGTCCTAAAAAAAGAAAACAAAACAAACAAAACTACCTCATAGGAATGTTGCAAGAATTAGAAAGAAATAACAGATATAAAGTACATGAAACAGGGCCTGGCCCATAATAAACACTTACTATTAACTTTTATTATGTTATCATGTTATTAATTATAATTATGATAAAGTAAAAGTAGAAAGCATCTCTATTCTACCTTTTACTATTCCATCCACTTTAACTTAACAGAACCCATGGCAACTCAGCTCACAATGATTAAACGTCTCTCTGTGCCAGGAACAGGAAGAACAGACACTTAAAGCATATTTCTGGCTGTTCTGAGTCCCTCACAGCAGGGGCCCTGGGAGAATTTCTATGCAGGCAGCTTCTCCGAGAGGCTCTGTGGTTCATTGCTCCCCCAGTTCATTTCTGGTGCTGCTCGAAGTTGTACACATTTCAATCCTGAGCCAGAGCGAACAGGAGCAAACTCTCTAGTTGGGTTTTCCTAGAGGAACCCGGCAAGGCAGGAAGGAGAAGCAGGATGGATTTGCTGCTGCCTTGGATTTTGCTGCAGTGGTTGTGTGGTGTTTTGTTTCACTGCGGCACCAGTGGACTTGAGGACATAGCAACACCCTTTGTAGTCATTGTAACACCAATATTGTGTTAAGTAAGCCTAAGGAGGTGGAACTAAAGAAAATGACCTCATCAGAACTTCAGTCCCAAGCAGCACCCTTCACAGTGAGGTGCCTTTAGAACCACCCAAGCTGAGCAGTGGTTTGGAGGTGATGGTGACCAAGAGATCTGCAGTGGACAGGAGCAAAAGTGGTCATTACCTCCTTCAGAATTCAGTCACCGTCGCCTCCAGTACCCCTGTTTCACAGCTCACTGCAGCAACAGATGAGCTGAGGCCCCACTGAAATGGAATTCGTGATAAGTGCAAAGGAAATATTGCTTCTCATTAGGCAAGCCTGACTCACTAACAATTGTCAAAAACAAAAATGAAAACAAAACAGAAACCCAAATCCGTGAAGCAGCTTTTCCATTTATTTCCTAGCTGCCTTCCTGAATGGGTAGCTTCCTGAGACCACCATGATCTATGTTCCTCTTCCCTTTCAGGCACAGAATTGGGTGCTTATCTCCTGCTCTCACCCAGGTAGGCACACGGCTAGTGAAGGAGGGAAGAGCTGGGGGAAAGAAGGGCTATAACGCAGCAGTGAGCAGTGGTCACTAGCCCCCGTCCAGCTTAGGTGACCCCATGCACTGCAGCCTTGGCGTGTGAGGACTCGTACCCGCTTGATTATTTTCAGGTGAGATCATCCAGTGCTTAAGGGCTTGGGCTCATTGCCAAAATGCTTGGGCTTGAATCCTGACTCATTCACTTACCTTGTAGTTTAATTCTTCTGTGCCTCAGCTTTCCCATCTGTAAAATAGGGATGATAATAATATCTACCTTCTGGAGCTGCAGTGAGATGAAATGAGTTAATATCTATACAATACTTAAAACAGGGCCTAGTACATACTAACCATCCAATAAATGCTAGCTATTATTATTATTTTTAATCCTTACCCCAGGATATGTTTATTGATTTTAGACAGAGAGGAAGGAGGAGAGAGAGACAGACAGATGGGCAGACACTGATTTGTTGCTTCCTGCACCTGCCCTGAGTGGGGATTGAACCAGCAATTCAGGTGTTTGTTCTGACAGGGAAATGAACCCACATTTTGCTGCATGGGACAACGCTCCAACCAACCGAGCCACCTGGCCAGGGCAGCTACTATTATTATTAGCACCTTAGAATATTACCAAATCATAATTATGATGCCACACCATTATTTTATACTGTCCTCCAGCTGCTAACAATAAAACACTGTACAGGCAAAATTCAGTCAGTCCTTTTGCTACTTTGTTACGATGTCCAAGATTAAACAGCTTGGGCTGACACAAGGCACTGAGGACAAAAGTGAGGTATCAAGCTTCTATTTTGCCTGTAATCCTACTTCTAGAAACACCTTCTTCAGGAATTTTCATATATGCAAGGACAAGATGCTCACTGCAGCATTATTTACATGGTGAGAAACTGGACAGCCTATGGGTGCAAGAATCCTCAAGTGATTAAATAAGTGAGGGAAATACCACAAGTAGTATGCAGCCATTAAGTGGGTGATGTGAAAACTTTCTAATGACTAGGGAATGCTGGTGAAATGAATGTAAGCAGAGAAGCAGGCTTCACAATTGTGTACGCCATGATCACATTTGGCAACGACGTATACACATGCCCAGAGAAAACAAAATTCTAGGGAAATGCACGAAGATGTTAACAGTGTGGTTGACGGACTTCATGCATGGACTATGTTTGCCTTTCTTTACATTTTTTCGGTGTCTTCATGTTTTTACACACGAGCACAATGTATCTTCATATGTAGGAGAAACATTAAGTTGTGAAACCAAAACATTTTCATAAAGAATCTTTCAGAAGACACACAGTGGGCTGACAGGAATTGAAACCCTGTTTCCCCAAACTCCTAGTTTCTTTTTCAGCCCCAAACAATGCCACATAACAGACACATGTGTTACTACTCTTCCACTTATCTTTGCTGTGGAGGAGACAGCTACGAGAAATCTCTGGTCTGAAAAGAGAGAGAGATGGGGTAGGGGCATTAACTAATACAACCATCTGTTTTTACAACATTGGGTAGAAACATCCTCAGCCCACAGCAAAATGGAAGAGAGGTTTTTTTGGAAGGAGTTTAAAATAATTCTGTGGTTAAAAGAGAAGAATACTAATGCAAACAGGATGTCACACGAGTCCAAGTAGAGAAGTAACAGAGGTCCCAAATTCCCAGACCTCTGCCACAGAACCTTGTTAATAAACCTCCTGTCTGTGTCCTACAGCTAAGGAAAGATTACTACTAAGAAGAGCCCAAATCGAAAGGGCCTGGAAAACATCAGAGATTGCCAGTGTAAATTGCAGGCCACCTAATGCCACTCAGGCGGAGGACCTTCCCCGTTCAGCCGTGTGCTCAGGAGGACAGGGGGCCTTGTGTTGGCCTAGAGGCAAGATTAATCAAATTAGGATTATTTATGATGCAGGAGTGATTTAATAATATTTTTCAAGAACCTGAAGGATTTATGTAGAGGAACTGCTGTTTTAGTAACTAAATCCTTTTGGATGGACTCCAAGATAAACCAGACTTGTCTGGCTTCTGCCCTGGCCCCTCCACCTCTTGCAGTTTCTCTTGGCAAATATCTCTTCTACTTACTGGAGGGCAATGGCCAAGGAGATGACCTTCCTGGCTGCCTTATCTACCCTCATTCCCACCTCAAAATATTTCTCAGCGTCTCTCTTTGCTCAAATCTCAAAGGAAGAATCAACAGGGGAGGGGAGTAACCTTTACTGCATGCCTTCTACAAGCCATGAGCGGGCAGGTACACTACCTCATTTAATTCCCACAAATACCTTGTGAGGTAGGCATAATTATTCCTATTTTGCTTGGTTAGGGGATAGAGGAAATTTATTCTTTTAGCAGTTGGTAGGAAAACTCCTCCTGGGGACAGAATCATCTCTGTGGGAAAATGCCTTGATCAGCCCTTTGGGCTACATGGGTCGGGGGACTCTGGGGAAATGTGTGGAGAATGGGAGGGGAGCGTGTTGTGGCCTCCTCACTCAGAAAGAAGAGACACAGAGGCAAGAAGAGAGCAGGAGGTTTAGAAAAAAGACTGTGTGGGACACAATATGCCCCAATCTCAATTGTGTAACTCTTCAAATGGCCAATAAATTTACTATACTCATGAAATGCTTGCTGAAAAAGACTTTTCTGAATGGGCTTGCTGGCACAGGGTGAGACAGAAGCCCCATGTGTTTGACCTGAGATGGTGACAGGTGGTTTCCCACACTTGACGTCCAGGTTACATAAAGGATGGGAGGAGGGAGGACTGAGGCTCAGAGAAGCTAATCAGCTTTACTAAGATGATGCATCACCAGCAGACAGACTGAATCCAGGGCTGTTTACCTCCGATGTCCATTGTTTTTACTCTGTTCCACCTGCTGCACAGCGAGAATGCTTTCTCCCCTCTCTCAGGCCAACTTCTCCAGTGGTGTGCTCCATATGATTGTACAAGAAGTGGTAGTTAAATAATAGCGACTATTTATTGAGCACCTACTATATGCCAAGCGTTGTTGCATCCATCAGCTCAGCAGTCCTCCCAACATCACTATATATTTGAGAGTATAATTATATAGATTTCAGAGTATGAAAACTGTGTTTTAGAGAAGTTAAGACACTAGCTCAAGAGCCTGCTGCTGTAAGGATCTTGTACAGATGATACAATCTCAATCTGACATACCATAAACAACCTCACCCTAGACCAGAGTTCAGTTAAAGTGTCAGAGCCCATTTCTTTCCAACCCATAAAATACACACTGACCTAATGTTTTTATGTATGATAGTTAAGCTTACTGTAATTCCCTTTCAGGGGTGAAACCAGCCCATTTGAACCACACCGTTGTATTGTCTCATCTCCCTGCCTCCCACCTCCTTCAAGAATGATCTCTTGATTAATCCATTTAATTAACCCCTTCTCTCCCAGCAGCACCCTGGACTGCACCCTGAGATGGGACCTGATGGGGTTTGTGGAGTTGATGCAACACTGAACACAGAAGATGCTCTGGTGGGCTCAGGTCAAAGTCACTGTCACAGCTGAGGCTAATAGTGTAACTGGGAGGATTGGCAAACCTTTTCTCTAAGGGGCCAAACAGCAAATGTTTTCAGCTTTATGGGTTGTTTGCTCTCTGATGCCAACTCTTAACTCTGCTGTTGTAACATGAAAGCAAACAGGCAAAAATGAATGAGCACAGCTGTGTTCCAATAAGACTTTATTTATGGATACTGAAATTTCAATTTCATATAATATTTACATGTCACAAAATATTCTTCTTTTGATTTCTCCCCAACTACTTAAAAGCTAAAAGCCATTCTTAGTGTGAGAAGGACATAAAACCAGAGGCAGGCTGGATTTGGCCCCTGGCTTTATTGAACCCTCCCTCCTTTTGGGGTCTGCATTCAGCAGGGGCTGCGTCAGGCTGAACAGACTCTGGGCTGGGCTTTGATCCCTCCTTCCTCTTGCCTATGAAACCACACCGGCCCAGTTTCTGAGCCTCTGTTCTGTTCGCTGCTCTCTCATTAGTAGCTCTACTCCAATCCTACAGCTTCTCCTACTGAGCCAGAGGAAAAGTGGTTGTCTGCTATCCCTGAAAGGAGCAACTGTAAAATAAGACAAAACTGCTGTCATTTAGAGGACCTGGTGAACTAGTTTGCAGAACCAGTAGGAGAGACAAACATTAAGTAAACAATTACACAAAAAATCATGAAGTACTATCAAATAAAGTTCCTGATACTACAAAAGCCTATAATAGGAGGGAGTTTACCTATTCAGGGAAATTAGAGATTTCCTAGAGGGAACAGCCATAGATCTAAAGTACTGAAGAGCAGACTATTTCATACAGAGGAATCAGTGTGTGCAAAGGCCCTGAAGTAGAAGGGAGCATGACAAACACAAGATTGAAAGTTTTATGTAGTTGGAGCAGAGTTAGGATCAGAGGATAAAAAATGAGGCTGAAAAAGACAGGTACGGGCTACTCTATCGAGGACTGAGCCCTGCTGGAGAAAGTCACATGACCCTGAAAATTGATGGAACCTAACTGAGAGTCTCTGGCTTCATGGAACCATCAGTGGTTCCTACCTGCACTTTCATTAGCTCACAAGAGTGGACACACTCTTTAGGGATCCAGCTCAGTAATTCATGGAAATGAATTTCTCTATGCAAGCAGGCAGCGGTAATATCTGTGCCCAGCAAAACAGAGTGGTGCAGACTTCTGCGAAGTATCAGGTTGGTACCATGTTGGCAAAACACAAGAACAATGGGGAAAAGCCCACATAAAGAAAACTAGCTGTCAGCCACCCCACCGGTCAACACATTCCATCTGTTTTTCACAATGAAAAGAAGAAGATAGCTGTAAAAAACATACTATGTCCACAGAGGGCTGACAGGGAAACACAAATAAAAATGAGCATATGGAAACTCACAATACATTTAAGGAAAAAACAAAACGTAAAGTAGTAGGGATAACAAAGAAAACTAAAGGAAACTTTAGAACATTTATAAATGGAGGCCCTGGCCAGGTAGCTCACTTGGTGTACACCAAGGCTGCCAGTCAATCCTCAGTCGGGGCACATACTAGAACCAACCAATGAATGCATAAATAAAACAACAACTTGATGTCTCTCTCCCTCTCCCCACTCCCCCACTCCGGCCCCTCATCTCTCTCTAAAAAAATCAATACATACATTAAAAAAAAAAAGAAGAAGAAAGAAAATGTATAAATGGAGACAGCTCCTCCACAGAGGTTCAGGAAGATTTTGTATCCATCAAAAACTCAAAAGGAGATGTACAGCATTTAAATGTTGATCATTAATTTAAAAATGCTCTAGTGCTTGGATAAAGAGTAAATCGAACGAAGCTAAAAGACAAATTAGTGAGCTGAAGGATCAAACTAAGGAATTTTTTCCCAAATGAATTCCAAAACACAAATCACAAAAGAAGGAGAAGGGACATAACATGACCACCTAGAGGTTCCAGAGGCAGTTCCAGAGGAAGACAGCACAGATAATAAATGGAGAGGATGGTTAATCAAATAAATAAAAGAAAATAAAAGAGGAAAATACCCTAGAACTGGAAAAGCCTTGGTATAAGATTGCAAGAGCCTACTTAAGTGCTAAGCAGAGAAGATTGAAAGAAGTCATATAGAAAGCTCCGACTTTAGTTTACGTAAAAGTAAAATATCAAAGCATCAATGAAATATTCTAAAGTATAGAAGAAAATAGAAAATGTTACTTATAAAATGATAAGCATTATTTTTTATATATGTGCTAAGAGGATTATAGCTAATAGAAGATTCTCCTTATTTAAAGAAGTATGCTGAAAAATTAGGGGTGAAGAAAATAAAAAGAAGGCAGGTAAGGGACAGCCCATGCAAGATCATGTGACTCTTGTTAGGGAATCATCATATTTTGTTGTGTATTGTGCATACTTTTTGCCCATATTTTTGAGGGAAAAATAAAGATGTGCATTATATGTGCATAGTACCTGAAATACCTTGTATCTGTTCTTGTTTTGTAATTATTTGTTACACAAAATTTCTTGTACCATAATATGTTTAAAAAATCAATGCTAAAATTCCTTCATAATCAAAAAACAAGTATCTAAATATAAATAAATAATTAAATTTAAAAGTTAAAATGAAAGATTTCATTTCTGAAAGTTCAGGCCAAAAACCCGGGTGAGCATTATACACACCAAAATAGGGTAGGCCTCTATTTAAATACGGAAACCGTAGCACAAGTAAATAAGTAGCATGTTTAAGGCTGTAGAGCTAGTGAAAGATGGAGTTAAAACCTAGCCTGTTTACTTCCAGATGCAACTTCTGTGTTCTTGTGTTTACTTTGGTTTTATGTTTGCCTAGTGTCTTTATAAATTTCCCTTTATGGAATTCCAAATCTCTCAACTAAATTAAGAGAGGGAATTTTGTCTACGCCTAGGCCCTAAGGCTAGCAAGGCCCTGACATCAGCTGAAAACCAGAGCAAACCCATTAGAGGAGCTGTGGTTACTGAGAAGAAAGGACAAACATAGCTGTACTCTATTCTCTTTTCATCTTCCATGTCCCCTTTTATGGAACTGTATTAAATTGTTCTTTATATAACAGAAAAGCAGAGAAATAAATTGTATCCTCCCTTTCAGATGCAAAAAAAAATTGTTCTTTACACTCTGTCACATAATAATCTTCAGGTTATTGCCAAACTCCTTACACCCACTCTGACGTTCCTTGCAGATCTAGCCCCTCCCTGCTGACCCCTGGGTTCTATCATCACCACTTTATTTGTCCATCTCCCCTTTGGGAAAATGGAATGATTTGCTGTTCCGTGAAAACTCCACATCCCCTCTTTAATTCCAAACTGTTCCTTCTGCTGGAAGAGCCCGTGCCTAACCCTGCCCCCTCATCTGGATGCCTTCCCTTCTTAAAGAAGCAACTCAGAAATCACTCCTCAGGCTTCCAGTTCTATGGGGAGCTTTCCAGGCCTCTTCCCTGCCTAGCTGGAACACTACTCGCACAGTCCCCGGTGTTAATAGGCTAATACGCTAAACTACTGTTCACTCAGGTCAGCCTCCCCCACTAGCCTCTGAGCTGGTGAGCTCGGGGACAGCTTAACTCCATTTCCCATATAGAGGTTAACTTGCTTAATTTATTGTTACCCCTCTCGTTTCTGCCTCATAATTATCCTCACATTTCTCCTTTAGAGTTCCTAGATCGGCAGTTCTCAAAGTGGGGTCCCTGGTTCAACAGCATCAGCATCATCTGGAAATTCGCTAGAAATGCAAGTCCTCAAGCCTTCCTCCACCTCTGAAATCAGAAACTCTGGGTGTTGGGGCCCAGCAAAGTGTTTTCAATAAGCCCACAGATGACTGAGATGTGTCCTGAAGTTGGAGAACCACGGCCTTACAGGAGGTTCCTGCTCATAAAAATGGTGATTCCCCGAGGATGGTACTTGGTTATTTTCCATCTGAGGAAGAAAAAGAGTAATTGAGGAAATAAGAAAGATTTTATTAGGCTGAATCTTCAGAAAAGGAATTTTCTGACACAACATTTCAAATACATGACTCAATCAGAGAACTTTGAAAACAAGACTGATTTTCCTCTCTGGCTTGGGTGTGGTCTTGCCAAAGAGCACAGATTTGGACAAGATAACCGCACCAGGTGACTTCCAGTGCTCAGGTTACCTGCTTCTAGGATATTCTATATATTATTGAAGAAATACAAGTTAGGGAGTGGGCACTGTTGCTAGGGGACTTTGGGCTTTCAACCCACAAGGAAGTATATATATGCTCCCCCTACCCCATAAAGTGAGTTTTTGCCAGATTACTCATAAAAAAAAATGACCAGGACCTTTTGAGAAAGGTAATTGTGCGTTTTTAGGTCATAAACATGAATCCTTGCTTTGTTTTCAAAGGAACATTTTCTTCATGCAATCTATACAAAGTGAATGACAAGTAGGTGAGGTCCAAGATTGGAAAGATAAAAACTTCATTTGTTGATTCTTGGCCTAGAGATGAAACAATGGAACAAAGGAGTGGTTTGTTGTTATAAGCTCTATAAAACACAATAATATTAGTCATGTAAACAGAAGAAAATAGGAGAGGCTTAATGAGATAAATTACACCAAGTCACCACATTAGGGATTAAAATACTCTGATAAAGCAAACACTAAAAGGTCCAACAGAAAAGATAAAGGGAAGAATGATAACCTCAGATTTAGAAAACAATGGGTCCTTCTATCTAGGGTGCTGCCTGACAAGAAGAGCTTTCAGAGGCTGCCTAAGCCGACTGTGAGCACCCATTAAAATCCCACTTTTCATCCAAAAAAAAAAAAAAATCACCCTGTACTCAAAGCATTATTCTTTCCCTTTACATTTGCAAAGCAATTCACTTTGCAATATAAGTCTGGAGAAGGGAATAAAAGCTTTCACAGGTTTCTAACTCTATTTGCATTCTCTCTAGATTTGTTGGCCTGACTTCCAAAGTGGGAATCCGCAGCTGTTCCCCAGCTCAGGGGAAAACAGCCAACTCACCATTGCTTAAGACTGCCCCTGTACCTGTGAGAACAGCTACTTCTTCATGACCGTTTTTGTAAGAACATCGAACCACTGAAGTATGTCGTCCACGGATTTGTTCTATTTAAACCAATAAAGCTACCAGGTCTCGAGCCGATATTATATGTTTATGTAGTTCTCTTCATTAAAGTGTACATCTATAACTATGAAGAAACAAAACTTTTTTCAAACCTTAGAATGGCTAAGCTTTTACTGGCTCACACTTCCCTAAACTTCTTGGTAATGGTGAGGAGCACAAGGCTGTCAAAAGCCAGGAAGCATTTAAAAAGCAACAGAATAATAAATAAATAAATAAATAAATAAATAAATAAATAACCAGGCTACTAGACCCAGCTCCAGGTCAAGAACTGACAATACTATGGCTAGAAAGGCCTCTTCCTCTGTGTTTTTCAGGAACATCCTGGGTATTAAAACTGGGCCTAGGTGTTTTCAAAGTGTGAATAATAGAGTTCACAGAAGGAACATTTTAGGCTCTTTTTGCACTGTTAAAAATTCCCAGCCTTTACATCCACACACAACCTACACCCCTTCCCTACCACCACCACCTCTCTCCCAAACCATCTTGGCTTCTATACTCAACCCCCAAATATGATAAGGAGAATACTTCATTCTTAGAAAAGAATCTCCTAGTTCTAGCCCAGCACAATTGTGAACTTTCCAGTCCATGCTGATTCTAGAGCAGGGGTGTCAAACTCATTTTCACCGGGGGCCACATCAGCCTCGAGGTTGCCTTCAAAGGGTCGAATGTAATTTTAGGACTGTATACATGTAACTACTGCTTAACTAGGAGCAAGGAGCTCGGCGCTGCTGCCGGGTAGAAACAAGGTGCCGGGCCGGATAACGCAAGGTGGAGGATTCAGCCCGCAGGCCTTGTGTTTGCCGCCTGTTATAATATCTGCTAATGTATTACTACGTGAACACACTTACTGAAAAGTGAGGTGTGTTTCTGAGGATTCGTTTGAAGACATTCCATAACAGCTGACAGACAGCAAATTCAAGAGATGCCTTCCCATTGAACATGGAAGGAATTCTCATTGAGTGAAATTTAAGAACAAGAAGTACCACGTTCTCCTCTTCTCTCCTCCTCCAACCCTGGGAGCTCACTGCACTGTTCACAGCACAAAGACAGGCTTTGTTCTAGCCTCCCAAATAGAACTTCCCCTTAAACCGTTGCAGTGGGGGAGGGAAGTAATCTTGATATAAAAGCTGGTAGAATTGGCCTATGTATACAGAAGCTAAGCATACTATGGTTTATAATCATGAGTTTTGTTTTAAGCCTGATTGATCTGAGTAGCCAAGACTGTCTACCTGATAGTCTCATTTTTTCTTACTAGAAAAAGCCAGATCTAGAGAGACAAATATCTTCTTTTTTTCTCACTCCCACATGAAGATTTCAAATGAAGAAAGACACATGGAAGAGGTCCTAAAGAGTCTCTCAGTAGCTAGAGAATTGTTGAATTTAAAGATAATTGAGTTTGACTTCTACCACATAATAGCAACCCACGGCCATTAGGATTCTTATTTAGCCAGGCCTCAATTCTCACTAAACCTTACTCACAGATTTGAGACCTTGGCCATTGCTAATAAAATAGATGATGTGAAAGAGAAGTCTCTGAGAGGAAAGTGGAAGTTCCAGTTCAAAAATAATCCTAGACCAGATCACATTCCTCAAGAGTTCAGTTAATATCTAATTGACTTCCTAATTTCTGTATGTGTTTCTCAAGGTCCTTCCAATGCACAACTTCATATTGAGATGGCATGACATTCAAGAAGACCATATTTGAGACCTAATTCCATTAACCTTTTGCCGTTTAGCCATCCTTTTTTTTTCTTATTATATTATCTCAATGGGCAACTCAAGGCAGTTAGCCACCAAAAATAACTGATGTTGTTCATGATTTCTTTTCATAGCTTTCCCTCCCCAAATTGTGTCTTTACTTCCAAAGACATACGTGTACTTGTGTTTTTTCATTAGCATCAAACAGCCTATGAATGGACATGGGGTGGTAGAGCATTTATTCAAGGTCTCCAGGTCAGTGGCTCAGTCTTTCCCTGAGATCCATTCATCCTGCCACAGAGAAACACCATCATGATGTAGTTCCTGGGCATGACTATTGGGCCGTGACAGAACACACTTTTGGAATCCGGCTGTAGTCTAGTCTGATTTTCCAGTATGCACAGTAGCTGGGGTGGCACTTCCCCAGCTCCTGGTAATCTAAGGCAGGGCCTTCCTCAAGCCCCAGGCAAAACACAGAAAGAGAACAAGGTTGTCAGGGCCAACCATACAATGTAATCTCCGCTAATCTCTTTCAGTTCAGGCAACCCTACCTTGAGAGGCTTGTACTATTACCAGGATTTTATAGGTGAGGAAACTGAGGCCCAGAGAGAAGTGGTTTGCCCAAAGGAACATAGTAAGACAGAAATTCCATTCCAGGAACCTTGAGTGGGCCCTGGAGAGAGACGAATGAGGGATGCCATGGGATGTGGGGGATGGGATGGAGGTGCTTGAGAGGGGAGTGGGGGAAAGGCAGAAAAGGGACCTCAGAGGAAGAAGTGACAAAATAATTATTCAGGAAATTCTCTGAAGGGCTCTGAATCTACTGTTCTGGAACTTAGACTGTAACTTTGTTTAAGGCAGGGGTTATGATTTATCATTGCAAAAAATAAATGTTAATGTGTCAGGATTTCCTTTCATTTTAGGGCAAGTTGGCTTTTCAACCTATCACCTTTTTTTTCCCCCCAAAAATCAAACATGCAGATATGATCACACATTCTCTCTCCGGCAAAGACAAATAACTTCCATGGAGTTACCTGAAGATCCCTGTCTATAAAAATGTTAACTTGGCCCTGGCTGGTGTGGCACTGTGGACTGAGCACCGGCCTTCGGCCTTCGAACTTAAAGGTCACCAAAAGGTCACCAGTTTGATTCCCAGTCAGGGCACTCAAGGCACAGGCCTGGCTTGCAGGCTAGGCCCCCATCTAGGGGTGTGCGAGAGGCAACCTATCGATGTTTCTCCCCCTCCCTTTCTCCCTCCCTTCCCCTCTCTCCAAAAGTAAGTAAGTACAATCTTAAAAAAAAAAAAAAGAAATGTTAATTAGAAAACCAGTTTTTCTTAAGAAAGGTATTATTCCTTGAGGCAGGCTGTTTACATTAATCAACATTTCTCTAATACTTGTCATGTTTTGTGTAACACTTTTTCAAGTGTCAATTGTAGCTTGCCAGTTCTGCTGAAGTGTGGAGGCTGCCAATAGGAGAAACCAGAACGGTAACTGTCCCTGTGGGGCTTTTTCTGTCATGGTGAAACAGTTATTTTTAACGTTTTCATTTTATATAAGCATTGCTTATGTGGATGGTGGCTGCAAATATTGGACCCACTGATTAGTCACTGTTTGAAAAGTCCCGGTTTCCCTGTATTTTCATATTTGTCTCTTTAAGGCAAGTTTTTTGTTGGAAGTTGTGGATTTAAGCTGTTCACATGCAAACTAGAATCTGTTTACCATTGTCACAGAAATTTTTCCTTTCAGTAAACATAATGGCGATAAGAAGAGCAAAAAAAAATGCTAAATAGTTACCATTAAAGAAAAAAATCATGGATGCCACATTCCAACTGTCACCTCTCAGATTATGGTTTGTCACTTTTCAGGACTTTTCTAGAAAACCATTTATTAGCATATCATAAACATGTGCCTCTGTGATCACAGGCAAGCATAACATCATCATCCGAGATTCAGTGCTATTTTCATTTCTTCGCAAAATTAATATTTAAAGTTTAGTACATGGAAATAATCTGTTTCAGCATTATATTTCAAAGTATTAAGAAAATTTCCAAATCATATTTATAAATTTCACTCTAGGCTCAAGTGATGAAAATGCCAGTGGAACAACTATTTATAATGGGAATTAAGAAATTAAAATAAAATTTATTTGCTATTACCTTATTCTTAACATATAAACCGTCTATTTTATAGAATTTCTGGTGATTCTGAGCTTGATGGCCCACAAAATGATGCATTAAAGGATTGCTAATGAAATGCCCTAATTCATTTAAAGATTTCTATTTTATATTAATTGATAACTAATGGATATTTGAAATTGCAGAAAAAAATCAAACAGAAATAAAACAGTATAAATAATAAAGTAAAATAATTTAAAGATCCAGAGCAAAAACACTGGGTAATACTTTGGTTATTAACATGACAGCTTTTCCATGATAAAAAAAAAATAATGATCATATTTTTGGGTACTTTTTTTTTAAAGATTTTATTTATTTTCAGAGAGAGGGTAAGGGAGGGAGAAAGAGAGGGAGAGAAACAGCAATGTATGGTTGCCTCTCACATGGCCCTCACTGGGGACTTGGCCCACAACCCAGGCATGTGCCCTGACTGAGAATCCAACTGGGACCCTTTGGTTCCCCGCCTGCACTCAATCCACTGAGCTACACCAGCCAGGACTTTTTTTGGGGGTACTTTTTAAAACTAGAAACATTGTAAATCAATCTTTTAACTCCAAAAAGAATTTCCACCTACTATATGAAGAAAAAGATATAGAAAATAAAGCTGAAATTATTTCCCCAACTTTTTATCATGAAAAAAGTCAAGTATAAAGAAAAGTTGAAAGAATAGTAAGAGGAGTAGTTGCAGACTTTATCCCTAAATTCTATAACTGTCGTTTTTTGCTAAACTTGCTTTCTTTTACTTCACACACACTTCTTATTTGCAGTTGCTGGCATCATTTGAAGTTGCACATGTCACCATGCATCTTCTCAGAATAACATCCTCCTGCAGGACCACAGTATTCTCGTGTTAAAAACGTTAAAAACAATTCCATATTACCTAAGATCCAGTCTGCATTAAAATTGTCCAAGAACGTCTTTCATAATTTCTGGGGGCTTTTTTTTGAACCAAGAGCCAATAAAAATTAACTTATTGCATTTCATTATGTCTGTTCTTATGGAACTGTCCTCCCACTTTTTGCCCCCTCTCCTGACAGTGACTTTTTAAACAGCCCAGGACAGTTGTCTTGTGGAATAATGTCCCAACATGCTGAATTTATGTCAGTTGACTTCTTTGTCTAGGCCTCAACTTGCCATTCTAGAACCCTTGGAGGTATCTGGAATATTTCCTTGCCTTCTAGCCCTGACATTCTGTATTTATGTCACTGGACTTGCTTGTCCAGGCCTAGACTTGTTGCCATCCTAGAATCCATGGTGGTATCTGGAATATTTCCTTGCCCTCCAGCCCCTTCTCCAACTCCAGAGCTCACCTGCCTTCAACCAAGAATGCAAAGAGATCACAGATTAGCGGAACTCAAACTTTAACCCTTGAAAGAAATTGCTGCTTCAGAAAGAAAACTATTTAAATGGTACTGCCAAATCAAAAGTTTTTAAGATAAAAGGAAAGGTGTCTCAGTTTAATGTTGATTTCCTAGCAAATCCAGGGCCTGTAACGAGGTGGGTCAAGGCAGAGAGCAGTAAAGGGGCTAACGTCTGCTCTTGTTATGTGAATATGGAGGAAGGAGCATCAAAGGTGCTTCCTTTAACTACTTTTGTCCTTTGTCTACCAAATGCCTTTTAGCCTCTTTTGAGGTAAATGCTAAACTAAAAGAATAAAAAAGTATATTATCATAACTTCTATCAGACTTAAAATGGGTTAAAGGGGATGGGGGGGGTGAGGGCAGTGGATAGCTAAATTCACTGAGACCCATTATTATGGCCTGAGCTCCAGGAAGTTCCGATTTTGCTCCCCAGATACTATCCTTGCTTTTCAAGGACATCTCCCTAAGTGGACTTGGAAAACTGACAGAAAGGCCCCTGCTTGACATATTTCAAGACAAATTAATGAATCTATTTTACTGGTGTGAAAATCTCAAATTAATGAATCTACATTTAACTACATAGGAGTATGCCATACATGTGCACCAGCTGTAAACAGGCTTACAAAGGGCATCTAAACACAGAAGAACATGATATGATGGCATTTGTAACTGCACTTCTAGGATAGCTTATAAACACTGGCTCTTTTGGCCTGATAACTCTCTAGAAATACAGACTTAAATAAACAAAAGTTTGACCCCAGTAGAGGTGGTGTTCTTCGGCAGGCCAAGTGTTTTTAAAAAACGTGATTGGCCAGCCAAGGTGTTTATCTGCCTGGTGCCTCAAATTCTCAAACAGTTTATTTGAATGCTGTGTGAATGGTTAATCTCCTACAAGTTTTGGGGCTTTAACAAGGTAAACAAATGGATGGGCTGTGAAAGTAAACACTGCATTTCCTCCCAGGCACATCCTCCACTCCAAAATTCCGCTCCCTCACTCCTTTCACTAGCCCCAGCCCTTCCCTTCTCAAGCGTAGTCTCTTGTACCCTGTTAAAGTACTGAAATTGCAAAGGAGACATTTTTAATTATAAGTACTACAGTAATGAATTCAAGTACACTCATTTATCATAAAGGGCTTTCCCATCTGTCTCTAAAGTATACTTAAAAAGGCTGTGTATTTGATAACATTAGCACCAAGCATCTTCCACATGTTAATGTTCACTGTTTTAGATGTTCGCTCCCCCCATCCCCAAAGACAGCATGGTGGCTGTTCCAGAAAGAGCACATTTATCTGTTTGGGAGTGCCTGTGTGGTCCCTTCCTAATTTATTTGCACTCCAATCCTCATGGATAGCATCGCAATCCCCGTAGGCAAAGGGGAGATTAGGGAACAGGATCGTCTGCTTCTCCCCACCCTGACAGAAAAGGGAAAACAACTTCCCAGAGTCCCACAAGTTCTTCTGGCCACTGTACAAATTGTTCTTGAGCGTGGAGGGTATCCAAAAGCCCTAATTAGCAACTCACAGCAAACATTTCTTTGCATTAGCTAATGATCCGGCTACACTTGTAAGCAAACAGAACCAACATATCTAATCAATGCTGAAAAACCAACTGAATGCCTATTAAACATCTGGATGTAATTTTCTAGTTAGAACAAAATGAAAACATATGCAGGTTCCTTTGATCTGCGTCTTAACAAAAAAATTGTTGATAAAAAAGCATACTGGTCAGTCAACGTGTCATTTTCATAAAGTCTGCTCATTTCTCTTCAAATGTTCCCAGTTTAATTTAGTTGGTTTCCTGCAATCTCTAATTTTACCATATTGTGTGAAACCACAAGAGATTCTTTGGATGTGATTTTATTTGAGGTTTTACTGCTGCATGGATCTGCTACTGATTTTTTTCGTCTCTGCTTTCTCCCCTCCACCCCCTTGCCCATCCTGTTCTTTTCTTTGGTAAAGGGGTGAGAAGAAAGGTTATAAAGCAATTGTAGGAAAACTTTTTCTGGACCCTACATTCTTAGGTTTAAAGAAATTCCCTGTTTAAAAAAAAAGTCAAATAAAATGTATACACAATAACTCACAGTTAAAAGGAAGAGAAAATGATAAAACTGATGTTTTAAAAATTGACATAATTATTCTTTATTTCAAATTTTAAAAATAGATTTAAAAGATGCATCATTTCTATGACTAGCAGCCATAATTTTTCTTATCGCTACTATATATAGCATCTAGTTTTTATAATAACCTATGCTATTGGTGAGTTAACATTTGATAATCTGCAACAAATGAATGTAAATATATCCATATATACATCAGTGATAAAATAAACTATATATTTTTTATTTGCAGAGATAAAAAGGGAAGCTTTTTCAGAGACAATTTTTTCCTATGGGAGCGGAACACTTAGTATTATTTCATGTAAAAACATCATCAACAAATGAATACGTTAAAGGTAAAGAAGATTATGTTTAACAGACTTTAAATAGAAGATCAAAATTATAGATTTCGTGAGTAGGACTCTTTTAAACAGGCTGTAGGCAATCTGCACATATATTATTTATTTAAAACATAAGATTAAAGCTACTTGATTGTTTAAACACCATCATTTGTAATGCAGTTTGATGAGAGTTTTGTAGTATAATTATTACAGCATGACAATCACAGAGAAAGTATGACCTTGAAAAGGGGCCCAGCCTTCTCCCTCTCTCAAGGAGGATGCACTGCCTGAGAAAGAAGTCATAGAAAACCCACCATCTTTATGCACACAATTAAAGGCCTTCCAATTTTAAAATCACGCCCCCCCCCCCCCCAGTTATTACATTATAAGGAAACCAGAAGGTCTGGTTTCAAACTCTACTGGTAAGAAAGCACTGGTAAAAATTGAACTTCCCATTTTACCCATGGCGAATTGGGAAATACAGTGAGTAGACCTGTTTGCTTTGAGACATGTTTGCTCTAACACAGCTGTGTTAGAGAACATTTAAAGACACTGTGTTAGAAATGATTTTGAAGGGAATAGAAAGGGGTGAGTAGAAGTAGCAACGCTTTTGCTTCTGTCTCAAAATACAGAGTTTTAATTTCTCCCTTTAAACTTAATTAACCAGACTGTGGCAGTAAATTCAAAGTCAAAGTTAGGTAAGCCAGGGAGAGGTCTCAGCGGCCCCAGTTGTTCCAGCATACACAGGCATATCTGTGACATCCAAGCACTTTCTACAAGGTCCTGGAGCTGATCATGGGATGCACTGACCACAGCCTGGTACATGTGGCCCAATCACTAGATGAAAATGACAACGCACACAGGTTGCCAAAGGACAAACTTAGTTGCCCATGGATCATATGATTTTAAGAAGCCCTGTATGTGGAGCAAGCCTGTTCTGGTCATCACCAAACTTAACCAAGGAAAGAGGGGCAGTGCTTCCTTCCTTTTCGTTCTCCATTTTACCAAAATGAGTAATATGACGCCCGTCCTAATCCTACTTAATAAATTAATAAGAACACCACAAAGCCACAATGCCAAACTTGTTTAAGAATTTACCATGGTCTTGTAAAGACACGCTAAAATTGCTCCTTTAATTTTTTATTTATAATTGATATTTGGGATTGATGCAATTATAGATTAATCAATATCATACATATTTAAAAACAACTTCAACAGTAAAATGTATCATCTACAATGGTGCTTTTAATATTTCAAGAAAAAAGATCTCTGTAAAAGCAAATCTTGGAATAAACTGTATTTCTGTTTAAATAAATGTCTTTCCATAAGTTTCTTGAAAGTAGAATAATTGGACTGCAGAGTTATTAGTACTAAAAACTTGGTAAATACATTCCAATGTAAGATAAATGCTTGTCAAAGATGTCTCTTTCTCATGGAAGAATTCACCACCATTTGGCTAAAACAGCATTGTTCACTTACTAATCATGTGGAAATACCTCCACTGAACTGTTCTTTAAACAAAAATACAAAATGCAGCAATATTGAAGGTTTTCTGGTATGTGGTATATTCAGGGAAACAGAAAAAAAAAAACCCTGGAGATTTATATAGTACGCTCGTTTATTGAAAATCTCAAAAATTCCTTTTAAGTTCCACTTCTCAATAATTTTAGCCACGTCATTTACCCAGCGCTTCCCACTTAGCTCCTTACGAGGCTCAGCCCTGGGGTACCACCCAAATTGTGGGCAGGACTGGTTATTCAGGTCTCAATGCTGGTTTATCCCATTGTCTCCCTTTGTTTCCAGGAATTGGAAACAGACTCGCGATCGTGTTGCTGAGGCCCTCAAAACTCTCAGTAGCCCCTTATCCCCCAACACAGCGAAGTTGGGACTCTTCAGACAAGGACCCTAGATTTCGAGCCGCGGGGCGAAGCATCGCTTTTGCGACTGGGACGCGCGTGCCTTACCCGGGTAGTACTTTGCGTGCACTTGTCGCCAAACGAAGGCAGACCGACTTTTTTGCAAAGTGGTTGGAAACCCTCCGACAAAAACCAAACCCTATCTCCTGGGGTACAAAAGGGTCGTGGGCACTAAAAGCTCAGTCTTATGCGGCTGGTGTACTTGTGACAGGCAATGCTTTGCCCATTTATACACTTTCCACCAAGTGCACAGTCCACTTCTCGTTGCACCCGCGAAAAGGCAGCTTAAGAAAAAACAAACCTCAGAGAAATTTGTGAATGCGACTTCACTTTCAAAAGCGTAGCTTCAAACAAGGGGTCAGCACCCCAAAGATGCGTTTGGCTCCGACTAACAAAAAGCCTACACCTATCCCCTGCCTGCCCCTACCCCCAACGATAAACAACGCTGTTAGTCTGTGAGGTACTTTCACTGAGATCTCAGAATTTTAATTAAAAGGAAAAGTGAACAAGTGGCAGGATTTTTGTAAACTCGAGCCCCCAGCTTCCGCGGCTACACGCTTAAGGACTGGCCCCGCTCGCGCGCGCCCGCGCGCTCCCTCACCGGCCCCACGTTACTTTGATTGACAGCCAGGCTCCGCCGCTCTCCTTCCCACCGACCTTCCCATCCACAGTGCCAATCTCCGCGTCTCGCCCCTTCCCATTGGCTGGCTTCGGCGTCCCGCGGTTCCTCCAGGAACTGTTCCTCAGCGAGCCGGGAGGACGCGGCTGGCTGAGGAGGGCTGGGAGGGATGGGAGGAGAGACAAGGGAGACAGCGGAGATGGAAGCGAGTGGGGTTGAAGAGGAGGGGGAATGAAGGAGGGCGGGGACGGCCCATCCAGTGCTGCGCCGCCATAGGCTCCCGAGAGGCGTCGCGTCTGTGCCCCACGTTGGGCGCGACGCACGCTATTGGCTGACGCTGGACTTCTGCTCCCCCTCCCAACCTTCCTGGACGCGTAGCTGGTCGGCTTGGTGCTCGCGCCCCCCGCCTGCGAGGGGCTGGGCGGGGCTCGCGCGGGGCTGGGCGGAGCCCGCGCTGGTTAGCTCCGGAGTGTGAAACCGCGTGTTAATGTAACCGGCGCGAGAGACGCGGGCGGCGGCGGCAGGGGCAGGAGCGGCGGCTGCTGGAACAGCAGCAGCGTCGGCGGGTTCCCTGTGCCCCGAGTCCCACAGGCAGCGGACTACACCACCCCCACCCTTTTACGGCCGGGCGGGACCCGTGCCACCAGCCCGGACCTCCGCCGGCCGGCGGCGACTTAATCCCCGCCGGCTGCCGCTGTCGCGACTACTCCGCACTCGGCAGCGGAGTTTGCCGGCCGGGAGGGAGGCGGGGCGGCGGAGCTCACTCCTGCTCTTCTCGCCACCATCTCGTGGATGTCATACCCCGGGTAGTGAGAGAACTTTGCAGCGGGCTGGAGCTCGTTTTACAAAAAGGCAGACGAAAGGAAAGAGAGAGGACCGAGAAAGGGGCTCGGAGGAAGGGTCCGAAGCGGCCGGGCCGGTCGTGCGGGGCGAGTGTTCACCTTGCACCGCGCCCGGATGCTCCCCAGCCTCGAGGAGCAGTGGGCGGCCGCGGGACTGCTCTCCGCAGAGTAACCCCGTCGGGCCTGGGAGGTTTGTGCAATCGCGGAAAACGTCGAGTGCCGGTCGCGCGGACCGATCGGAGCAGCCTCCCGACGCTCTCTCAGCACATTCCCCGCCTCGCTGTCATTCAGCGCTCCTCGGCCGGGATTGAGGCTGCGGAGCGCTAGGCGCGGAGCTTCCACCGCGGCCCCTATCACTCTCTTTAAGTCTCTCGGGGCCCTGCGACCGTCTGGCGGAAGGCGCGGCCCGGACCCGCGGGGGTCGGCTCCGAACGTCACCAGGTTTGTGTGGGGTTAGCCGGAGGCGCCGTACCACCTGCACCCCGCCCGCCACTAGCGCCGCTGGGAAAACCCGGAGAGGAGGAAGACCGGGGGAAGAGCAAAGGAAAGCAGACCGTCTGGATTTGTTTGCCCGGGACGGTTGCGGCGCACGCGGATCGCCTACCGGAGCGGGCTGAAATCGCCGCGCTCTCACCTTCCCGCCGGAGCGGCCGAGGCCTGCTAGTTGGAGAACGGCGCGTCGCCGCGGAGGTTTTTGGTGCAGCCGGGCCTGGGGTGCCTCACGATGTGGCCCTGAACCTCTGTTCCCGCACCGGCGGGAGCAGGAGCAGCCGAGTGGCCAGCCTGTCCCTCCGAGCGCGTCTGCGTGCGTGGCCAGCTGGCCCCCGGCGCGTCCCGCCTCTGCCTGGCTTCCCGGCTTAATTTTACTCGGCGGGATTAAAGTTGGAAATTGAGCGGAGAATTGAGTTACCCGGGAACAGAGCCGCGGCCGCCGCCAGAGCGATGTTCCCGCAGAGCCGGCACCCGGTGAGGCGCGGCTGGCTGGGGGGCAGGATTGTGGTGGGAGAGGAGACTCTCTTCCTCGCCGTAGGGGGCGGGTGGTTGCTACATTCTAGCGGACCCCCCTCCTTCTGGGAGTGCAAGGCTGGGAGGTCCGAGGCCCTTGTCTCCTGGAGTGGGCTGTGGGCTTAAACTCCCCATTTCTCCCTTTTTCTCTGGGCCCCCTCCTACTTGACGTCTAGACTCGAGTAGGAGGAGGGCGGGGGAGCCCGCGGAGGCTGGGGTTTCGCTCCCGCAGCCACATCCTCCCCCTTCCCCGGGGCGGGTAGAGCGCCCCCCTTTTGTTTCTTGTCTCGTCTATTTGCATGTCAATGAGGCCCCCGTTCCGGCGCGCCTGGAGGTGGCCCCGGCGACTCTGGGAACTGGGAGCGTTTGGGAGTTGTTTTTCTCCTCTAGTCCCCTGGGTCATTATCGCCCCCGTGGGGGAGGGGGCGGTGTTATCGTCAGTTTGGCCGGGTTTTCAGTGGCCGCCGGGGAGCCCCTTTTCCTGGAGGCTGGAGAAGGTTCCGAGCCTCTCTAAGTAGCCGGGGGTTGGAGGAGGGTCCAATTTCTCTCTCCCCAAGGGAAAGCGCAAACTCGAGTTCAGGACTCCGTTTTCTGCTATTTCTAACTTTATTTTTCCTTTATGTCCAACCCACCGCTGTGTCCTCTGACTTACTGCTTTATCCATTCACCCGCATCCCCGACCCTCGGTCCCCGTCGCCGATCGCCCTCAGACGCCGCACCAGGCTGCAGGCCAGCCCTTCAAGTTCACTATTCCGGAGTCCCTGGACCGCATTAAAGAGGAATTCCAGTTTTTGCAGGCTCAGTATCACAGGTGCGTGTCCAGCCGTGCCAGGCGAATGATCACCCGGGCAGCCGGGAGCCCCTCGTTGTCTAGCCCCGTGGAAGCGGCGGCGATGTCTGTACTTAGTGCAGGCGTCCAGGCGGTGGCGTGTGGAGTCACAGTAAAGACCTGTCATTCATGTTACCCCCTTTCCTGGCTCTTCCAGGGCAGCCCCTTGTCTTCTCTTCCCATTGTTTCCCTTTTGCCCGTTTGCTGCTGTTCCAGGGAGTCTATTTTCGTGTATTTAGGAGTTGCGTGAGAACCATCAATATTTGCACTTCATTTATTTATTTTGCAACAGGCTGAGCTAAAACCTTGGTTCAGTCGGTGACCCAGCCCTGGAGTGCCAGTTCAGGGAGGCAAAGCCAGTGTTGAAATCACTGTTTGCTGTGGTAGAGAATTGGGTGGTCTGAGGCAAAGTCCAATATTGAAAGCTAGATGCTTTTAGCTGTGCCCAGCATTGGTAGTGAAGGTGGAGGGAGGTGGATGTGTGTAAGGGAAAGCTCCCTTGCTTTGGTGTCATTCTGGGTTGGTTTGGATAGGGGAGGGATTAGAGTCACGTTTATACTCATTTCAGCTTTAGTCTTTTTATCTAATGAGACCAACTTCACAAAGTTCATAAGTGAAAACTGTTTGTAAAGCAACCCTTTCATAGTGGATTTCCAGAAATGTTAGTTTCTTCTCTTGTTTCTCAGAAGTGTTAACTGATTAGGGCTAAGAAATAACTGTGTAATGACAGTTTTTATTTTTGTCATGCTTGAGAAAAAGTATACAGATGCTTCAGTGTGAATTTTCTTATTTTGTCAGAGGCTTTCTGATTATTGACCTTTTGTCTACTTGAAGATAGATAATAATCTTCAGAGCTTGAGGCATTCCTGCCCACACTGTGTTTACCAAATAGGGAGGACTTCAGCCCACTTCATTGCAGTACCTGCTTGACATATTTTGGCATGGACTTAAAAACAAAGGTTTTAAAAGGGACCAACAATTGTGGAAGTAACTTTACAGTTATTTTCAAACCTAGAGACTGTTGAGTTGGCAAAGATAGTACAGCTTATGCCTGAGACTGAAGATTGTGCAAAGGCCAGGTTTTGGTGGAGTCCAGAGAAGCAAACTTCGATGCAGGGAAGCGTGAGTGAACAGATGATCACCAGGAGGAATCAGTCTTCTGGGTAGATCAGAGGTTTTGACAGATTTTTCCTTCTTGTCATCTGACCAGGTATGCACCAAGAAGAAAAAGGATAGTAGCTGAATGGATACTCTGTATATAAGTACTCAATTTCTTTTCTCTGTTAAATGCAAGGACAGAGTTTTTGGGTGTTTATCTAGATAGTTTATGGCTTTTCCAAATTGGTCTGTGTTTTTACTTGAAGTGCAAATATGTGAGGCAGATGTTAAAACAAGTGACATAATGTTTACATTAAGTTGCCTGTTTTGTTTTCGTAGCCTTAAATTGGAATGTGAGAAACTGGCAAGTGAAAAGACAGAAATGCAGAGGCACTATGTGATGGTAGGTATCTTTTTCATGTAATATGAGCGAATATGTGTTCTTAGCATTATAAAACAGGAGTTAATGAAATACTTGATTTTTTTTTTTTACAGTATTATGAAATGTCATATGGATTAAACATAGAAATGCATAAACAGGTAAGCTTTGGTTAAATCTCAAGCTGAAATGACAAATGAGACATGATTTTTTAATACTGGCTTTGTCCTCCAGTGGGGGGGGTTTGTGTGTCATTTTTCTGCCTTGGTTTCCCTTCCTACAAACTGGTAGTAGTATTCTGCAGCAAGGGTTGCTTCTGGACAATTACAGAATGTTTAAATGAATGGGTGAGAGGTGCTTTGGAAATGTAAAGTAGCTTGTTTATAGGCAGTTAGGAATTGAGACTCTTGAGTTTCCTTTCCACCTGGACAGATATATTCTCCTTGAAAGATCTGGGCATTCTGTAGAGTTGTTGAGGTTGAGAAGAGCTAATCTAATGTCTTTGTTCAGGTTTGGAAAGAAGTGTGGACCTTTTAGGTACTCCCGTACTCAGATCAGGTTAAACAAGGTGTATGACTAACTGGAATTTTCTTTATGCTTTGGGGCTGCATAAAGTCATACTCAGGATTAGTGGCTAATAGCATACATGTTCTTGAAAAATTTCTCAGTTGGTGCAGGTTTGGAGGTGAAGAAAAGCCTTCCTTTATGGCCACAGCATATGTTGGGAGTTGCTTCAGTCCTAGTGGTTTTAAAAGCACGAAAAGATTAGTGACTGCAAAGCTCTAGCTATGACTATGAGTTTGCAAGTTCCCATAAAATTCACACTTATGGCTACTATAATGGTGCATAAAAAGAGTATTGAGCTGGAACAAGGCACTAAGGACCTCATAAGAGAAGAAAAGCTAAATGATTGCTCAGCCCAAAGGACCCTCGATTGAGTAGTCATTGTCTGCCAAAGAAAGCATTAATGGCAGGGTGTAAGTATTCTGGAGATATGCTGACATTCACTTTTTCATCAAGACGCTGGTACAATAAGTCTTTTAGAAATCGATTGCCTCTTAAAAAATTATCATCAGATGAAGTTGCACAGTTGGACACATTTCAAAGTGCAACAATACAATTCTTACTTGATGTATATGTGCTATTTCATCTCAAACCCTTGTTTCATTAAATTAAAGAGCATGGCTGACCGGCTGGGGCACAGTGGAGAAATTGATTAGTTCAGCCTTCAGATCTTCCTTATATTCAAAGACTTTCATTAAGCAAGTGTGTTTCAGAGTTGAAGTCTGCTTTTGTAACTCTGCACTCTTTGATTTTAATTCATCATAGGTTTCATAATGTTAAGTTATCATCTTGTACATTAGATCTGTTCTCAAATATGTGTTTGGAAAGAGATAGTGAAGTTCAGGTCCTTTTATTGATAATATAATTGGGCCTTTAAAAATGCTGATTTTATTATGATTTGCAGAGTTGGTAGCTTAGTTTATGTTGGGTTTGTGCCTTTGTTTTTGTGTGTTTAAATGGCTAGTGCCTGATTGAGGCACTTGTAACTTGTTGGTTGATCTTAATTGGCCTGGAAGATATATGGTCATTTAAATACATTATGCAAATAAGCTTGGTCAAGAAGTTCTAACCTGCCCAACCCTGAAGCCTCCCCCACCCTTTTCTTTTGGTTAACAAATATTCCGCAAGAGTAAGAGGTGACTAAGCTTTTTCTTACATTCATAAATTCAAAGGATTTAATGACGTCAGTGACTCTTACAAGGGAATGCCAGTTCTGTGTGATATATGCTGGTGTTGGATTTATTGGGGGAGCTAAGGAGGTGTGTCATTCTTTTGGCTTTCTGTAGGTTTCATGGTGGAATGTTCTCTTCTTTATCATTTGGGAAGAAAGAAAAAGGGGAGAAAAGAGCCAGGAACCCCCATGGTGCAAAAACAGTTTTCTACTAAGTTTCTATACTCCATCGGGCATTTGATGGTCATGATTGGCTCAGTAATTTGAAAAATGTGAAAAGCTGAGAGATGCCTTATTCTTCATAGTAGAGTATTCAGCCCCCTGAAATGTAGTTTATATTGTAAATGCTGACAGACCCTTAGCTAGAGTGATATGCAAAGCAGTGCTATAATTCACTTTAAAGTGGCCTTACATTTGAAAAACATCCTTCTGAATGTCACACATTAATAATAAGTTCTGAGGAGACATTTGGTGCAGCTAGTAATCATAATTCTTATTAAAACTGGTGACGTCTGGCCCCCAGGGTGTAGCCAGGCTCAAATTGATGCTTTTTGCCGCCTGATCACCAGCATGGCCTAAGTGCTCATTATATTGTAGAGAGGGCCTTTGGAGCTCTCATTAGATTTGACAGGAATTCTCTCTAGGGGGAAACTGGGCATTAGCGAGACTCCTGACAGGCTGAAATTAGTCCTGCTTTATGGCTTATAACCAAATGCTAGCAAGGCATCATCAGGGGACACAAAAAAATTGTCATTTCTGACAACATCTTTGTTACTGAAAAAATGCAGTGATGGGGAAACTTCCTTGGTTAGAGCTTTAATGTTACTAAGATTTATCTCCAGTGTGACTACTGCTTTCCCTACCTTTCAGCAAGTTTGTTGAAGAAGTGAGTTTTAGAGATTTCAGTGTCAAGTCTCACCAGACTTTTCTGTGTGGGGGAAAAAAGTGGAAGTGTGTCCAAATCAAGAATGGTATAATTGTGGTTTCCTTCCTTGGTTTGGTGCCCGCAGTCTCTGTTTATGTTGTGTCAACACTTCCTGATAAGTCTTCCCCTGACTTGTTCTGCTCCCATTTGTGGCTGGTTACTGAGAAGTCAATGACATAGAGATGGTAATGGATACTTAAGTCTTTTATTATAGCATTAGGACAATGTTTTTTTCTCTTGAAACTTTTATAAATCCCTGCCTGTCCATCTCTCTCTGGGTAGATCTTAAAATTTTGGCCATCTATATAAGAGAAGTGGAGACTTCTCATGAAAAATTGAAGCAATTCTGATACCACTAAAGTGTTAGGGTACAATAAAAACCAGCAGGTTAGTGTGAGTCTGGTTGTTTTGAGGTTTGTGCCTGTTGTGTTTAGCAGTGTGAATTTTAAAGGCTTTTTTCTTTTCCCTGTCATGTGGCATATTACCTCATTTGATATTTTTGGGAACAGTGTGCACTGTAAATATATATATAAGCCTTATTTATTCCACTTGTGTATCTTTTCAGCAGGCTGATGAAGCCATGCCATAAGTAGTCATTAGTGGCTTGAATTTTTATAGCACTCACCAGTTTTCAAAAGTGATTTGCCTCATTCTGTGGAGTAGATTGGGGGTGGGCGTTTGCCTGCAGCTGTGGGTGCATGTTCAGAGTCTGGGCGTTGTCAAGGCTGAGCACCTATTGAAGCTTGAGTTTGGGTCACCTGGTCCGCAGTTCAGTGTTTCTTTCCTGAGGATGAGGCCAGTGGCAGAATCATCTTTCAACCTCTGTGTAGTGACCCAGGTCTGCCTAGCTGTGGGTCTTGCCCATTCTCACTCTGTCTGTGCTGACCAACTTCATGATTTACAAGATATGTTGGCGCTAGATATATGTTTTACAAGTTATGAAAATTAGCATACTGATTGATCTGTGAGGGCCACAGGTATGGGTATGTAGAAAGCTGTAATCAACCTGGCAACACCGTCTGCAGGTTAAAATGATTTCTAAGGATAAAGGAAAATTTGGAGCTTCTGGCCAGGACTCCTGGTTGAGACCCAGTGATGCAGTGAGTTTGGTCAGTCACCTTGTCTCACTGGGCCTGTATTCTTCTGAAGTCAGGTAAAGTAAGCACATGGGGCTTTCCAGGGCGGTGATGAATTTGAATGAAAGGACAAGCTCTGGAAGGGAAGGGTATTCTACGGTCCTGGTCATGGGGTGGAAAGAGGAGATAGAGGAAAAACCAGATGAGAGCTTAACGTTTCCAGGCTCCATGCAATATTTCCGTGAGTACGGTGTCTCAGACCATGTACATTTTGGAGAAGAACTGCTTTCACAATTTAGATGTACGCTTTAAAGTGTCTTAAAAAAATAAGTTGTTCTTTAGTAGTTTTTTAAGTGTTTACGTGGAACTGTAGTTTAGTTCCATAGATATGATTCTTTTAGTATTTGTCTGCAAGTTTTTCCTTTCTTCCTGTTTTTTAACCCATTGTTTTCTCTGTCTGCAGTTTCTCACTGTGAGGTATTTTTTCCCCTAGGTCAGTGTCCTCCAAATGCAAAATGACTAGCTGGAGTGCAGGCACTTAGAGTTAAGCTCCACCAGGTGTTAATCTTGTAATACAAAGAGGGTAGCTGTCATCAGGATTGGAGTGGTCCCCAACCTCATTTTCATTACCCAGGCCTGTCCTTTACAAGTATAAGTAAAAGAGATAAAGCTTCCTGTGTGTTGAGAGTCCCAAATTCTGAGCTGCAAGATTCGCCTTTGTTTTTATTGGCAAGCAGGGTGCATCCTTACTAGTTAACCTGCGCCTACCCGTCCTCTTCAGCAGCTGGGCTAGTTGCTGTTTTCTGTGTGCGGCTGACTAGGGTGAGGTGAGTGAGGCACTTGCCTTGGGCACGGAATTTAAGGGAGATGTTAAAAAACTTAATACTCAAAGTAAAAAAAAAATACTATTTTTGAAATTCAAAATTGATGCCAAAACTCCAAGGGGAACAAAATATATAAAGTCAGGACCCGACAGGGTTGGGAATAGGGTGAGGCCAGGGAGGCAAGTTCAGAGACAGAGAGCAGAGAAGAGGTGGAATGAAGGGCCGTTGGGAGCTGCCGTGACCTGTAGGATCCGCTTTGGTGTAAAATACTTCATTGAGTTGTTTTAATTAGGGACTTTGTTTAGTGACTGGGCAAGTTGTTAACATGTTGCCTGGGCCTTGGGTGTTTCCTGTCTGAAAAATGAGGGTTTAGACAAGGCAGGTTTATAAAGTTTGGTTCATCTCATGATGGAGGAGTCACACCACCCCCCTATTGGCACCCAGCACCTTGTGTGTATGTATTGAGGAGAGTCTTTGGTCAGAGGATTTAAGGTGTTCCTCCAAATAGTGTTTATTAAGAAATACAGGGGGGAAAATCTGTTCCCTTAGCAAATATTTAAATCATCTTGTGTGGTAGTTAAACTTAAGATACATGCATATTCAGTTATTGGCTCATGGAACCATTTAAAGTTTCCATAGATCTGAGTCTTTGTTCTTCAGTTATTAAACTTTTTTGGTCTCTAGAAGTGGATTAAATTGGAGGAAACTAAGAAACTGGCTGGATTCTTTTTATTAAGGCTTTGATTGACTCGGTTACCCAGTTCCCTATAGTCCCTGTTGCTTACTGTTGCTTCAGATTATTTTAACATTTAAATTGTCAGGACTAGTACTTTTAATGTGCACTATTGGGTATATAGTTTACAATTAAATTTTAGATAGCTGTTTCGGTGTGTCATCTTATTTGACAAGAGTAGCCATTTATACCTTCAACATAGTCCTAACTAGGCTGTAGTAAGAAATGTGCCATAGGACTTATGCATGTATATGGTTTGGTGTTTTAAGTAGAGAGAGAGTTGGGCGTAGGCACTCACGTGTGGGAGAGATTTTTCTAATTTTCTGAGGCATGGTTTGATTTGAAAAGTGAAAAAAATTTACGCTGAAATTTTAAATTAATGTATTCATTTATTGCCATTCACTTGATTAAAAGAAATGGTTCTTAAAATTGTTTACAAAACTATTTTATGAATAGTTGGTAGACCACTCAGTCACCATAATACTTTTTATGAAATTCCAAGAAATGTTAACACAAAATATTATCAAATAACCTGTGATTGCCCTGGCTGGTGTGGCTCAGTGGGTTGAGCACTGGCCTGCAAACCCAAAGGTCGAAAGTTTGATTCCCCGTCAGGGCACAAGCTTCGGTTGCCAACTAGGTCCTAGGTTGGGGCATGAGAGAGGCAACCAGTTGATGTTTTTCTCACACACTGATGTTTCATTCACCTCCCTTCTCCTCTCTCTAAAAAATAAACAAAATCTTAAAAAAATTAAAAAATAAAAATTAAAAAACCCTGTGATTTTGCACAAATCTATATTTCATTATTTTATAATTCAGTTTTTAAAAAAGTTTTTTTAAAAAGATTTTATTTATTTTTAGAGAGAGGGGAAGGGAGGGAGGAAGAGGGAAAGAAACATCAATGTGTGAGAGAATGATCTGTTGCCTCTCACACGCCCCCAACTGGCGACTTAGCCTACAACCTAGGCATGTGCCTTGACTGGGAATGGAAATGGTGACCTTTCTGTTTGCAGGCCGGCACTCAGTCTGCTGAGCTGCACCAGCCAAGGCTATAATTCAGTTTTTAAATCATTTTTAAGTTTAATTCATTTTGCCTGCCTTAAAACAACATAAAGTCATAATCGTGAGCACATTGTTTGCCCTATTTTCACACATGTTGGGTACTAGGCTAGGTTTGATAATTAGCACCATTACTGATCTAACCATATTTTCAGTCTGGTATTTTGTGCAACCTGCCAGTAAAAAGTCTGAAAACAAATCACCTGACTTCTTAGGCATTTATAAGTTATATAAATACACCTTTATAATAAATAGAAAAATTAAATGGAGAGGTGAAAATAAATTTGTTGTTCTCAGTGCACCACATTGGCTTGTCCTGTGTGGGCCTAGGGTGCGGTGCACCCACTCTGCAGACCACTGGCCGTGCATTTCAAACACTCTTGGAACTGTAGCCCTGAAAGGGAGCCTCTTTAAGATAATGAATGCAAAACACCTTCAGGGGCTTGGGTCTTTTGACCTTCTTGGTATGTCTATTCTTTCTAATTTTGCCTTCCTATTCCAGTAATTGCTTTTGCCTGTCACTCACAGCGTCTGTGTCTGCCCCTGATTAGTGTCCCTGCCAGTCTCACTTGGCCATGTCCTTTCCGTTCCCTGCAGGTCCTTTAATCCAACCAAATGGGTCTCTTCTTCATGTCTTAAATGTGTTTTGTGTTTTCCTCGATATCCTTCAAGGTCCAGTTCCATGAACAACACTGCCGTTCACTTCAAGGCGTTCCATGACTGCTCCAACAGGAGGCTGTCACACTACCTATTTTTACTCTGATGTCTGTAATAATACTTTATTCATGTGCCTCTTTTGTTACTCTTGGTAGGTAGGTTGCAGTCTGCTTAGAGCTTGAGTTTGAGTCTTACATCTACCCTTCCCAATGAGTCAGGCACAGTAGGCACTTGTTAAGTAGCATTTTAATGTGCTCCTTCTGTAGGGTGGTATTTGGATCCTAAACCTGTGTGATTATCAGGTGAAAGCTGCTTGGCAAAATCATATACAGTAGCTTTTGCGTAACAGTTCTGGCTCTTTGCGGACATGTTAGGATTCTTCAGCAAGTCCAGGGAACCCAGAGTAAAAACAGATCCAGAGTTTGGGCCCTTGTGCTAAAATTCAGAATGAACTCTGATTTCACTAGATGTTTTATAGGACTTGAGTTCTAATAATCTCATCTAACCATGATTGCTCAGTTGTTTTCCTTTTGGAAAAGTGACTTATAGTTAGAATATCCACTGAGGCTTCTCAGTGGGGAGTTTAATTGTAGTAATAGACTTGGGTTTATAGTAAAGAAAGAGAGGAAGGAGAAGCAGCATGCTGCTGAGGCATGTGAACTGAGTGTGTGCATTAGTGGGTATCCCTGGAACCACTGCTAATTTTCTAGGGTGGACCACGGTCCTGACAGCGTTGAGTGTAAGTCAGATTACAAGGTTTGCTGAAGGCATTAAGCTTGACTTGTTTCTTAATAGTAATGATTATACTCATTGATTATTTACTCACAGTCTTTACATAGTCCTTTCTCCCTCCAAACATTTTCTTACTAAGAATTTCACATATACAGAAAAGGAAAATGAAATATACAGCAAATACCCATATTATACTCACTTGTATGATACCAAAAGTAAACGTTTTGTAGTATCTGCTTGTCAAGTATCTTACATAGAGCTTTTGCACCCCCACCCCCTTAATGGATAAAAGAATAGTTCTGGAAAACTTACAGGGTTTGTTAGATGGCTGGGCCTTTCTTTAGCTACCAACACTGTTTTAAACAGATAACATGGAGGAGGAATTTTCTTCAAGTACATTTTAAGAGTTCCATCTGGACTTGCCCTTCGCGTTTTTTGCGTGGTTGTATTAGGTGATCTACAATTATATGGTGTGAGGGTACTTTGTTTTTCACCTGGCACCTGAAAATGAGAATTGGTACTTAGAGAAAGCCAATTTCCCTTCCCCAGCCCTTCTACCTTTTGGCCCTGCATCTTTAAGATGAAATCAGTATATTTGCTGGGGGAAATAGCTTTAGTGTTAATAGGTGGGAAAACTGAGAAATAATTGTGCAAAAGGACTCTGACCTTGGACTTTGTGTGGCTGGAAACAGTCCTAATGGAGAACTTAAGTTGGCCTCAGAAGCCTTGGGATTGTAGAGGGGTGTGAAATATCAGAAAACAAAACCCCTTTGAATAGGCCTGTATGTGGAGGCGGTTCTCCAGGGCAGGGGGCCTCTGAGAGTGCAGCCTCTGTCCCCTCTTGATGCCTTGAGCAAACAGCGGATCAGAGCCTCTTATAAGTAAGGTGACCAGCCAGTGTATTGACGCGCACAGACACAATAGAAAACTGCATTAGGAGGTGAGCCATTGGGATTTGCAGTAAATATATTACAGAACACAAGTGACTTGCCGATACTGCTTGTTTAGCAGTTTGCAAGGGCAATGACAGTATGGATTTTTGAATTAGAAGGGAAGGGCTGTTCTTTCTCTGTGCGGGAACATCTACTTGATGACTGGGGAGAAAATTGATTTAGAGAACAAAATGCAGCCGCCTTTATTTGTGCCATTTGAAAGGCTTCTATGGATTAGTGAGTGAAAATAAAAAGGTCGCTTTCCGTTTAGGAAAGGGGGCCTAAACATTGATCTGCATGTTGGTCTGGTATAGAGAGAATAAAGGATGGGCCACCGGGATGGAGGAAGGGCAGCGGGTCCCTGTGCAGCCTGCAGTTACAGGTGCCCTCTTGGTTCTTAGGAGTTGTCTTTTTCAGCTTTGGTTTTCAAAAATCAGCCTCGTAGGTTTATTTAGAGTGAGTAGTCATAGTCCTATCCATTGAGCTCCCACATGCCCTAGGATTGTGCTGTAGGAGCTCTCTGTAAATCTTCTAGTCCCCTGTCCCCTTTGTGTGGGGCCTAATTATTCCTCCTTACAAAAGAATGAACAGGCTAGTAGGTTAGGGGACGGATACAGGACCTACCCCAGAGGGTAGTTAACCAGGATTGAGTGAGTTTCTTTATACAGAAGCAGTTACAATGGTGCCTGTTATGTGGGTACTCTGAGGATAGCTATTCGTGAAATCTGTTATTGATCCTTTTAAAACTGTACCTGTTGTTGGAATTTTAGGCCAAACTCCCATCTTGGAATTTTAGGCCAAACTCCCATCTTGTTTTTCTAAGACTAGTTTCCTTCCTCCCTCCATCTGAATTGTTCACGTTTCATTTTTTTACCCCTCAGTGACTTAAGTTTTTTATTTGTTTCCTTCTTAAGATCAGAAGCATTTATCTTAAGGCTCAAAAGGAACTTTTTTTTTTTTTTAATGAAAACCCTGTTGGCAGCCTATTGTCTAAGGAATCTAGAGGAATTAAAGCACCTTATTTAGGCCAAACAGTAAAATGTGCCTTTGGAAGGCAGCGGCCTTAATTGGTTAATACAGCCACCAGTGAAAATAGAGTTGTGTTGAGTTTTTTCAAGGGGATAGATGAACAACAAAGGATTTGGTTCATTTTACTAAGTGAATTTTGGCAGAAAAAAGGATGGGACGTGCATTTCAGTTTTTTTTTTTTTTTAATATAATATAGAAAATTCAACTTTTAATTTAAAGAGACTTTGTTGGTGAGGGGGGTAGTAATGAATTACAAGACCAACTTGTTGCTCAGTTAGAGAAAGAAGTCTTCACCCTTGATGAGTATACCTTTTGGTGAGGTATGTCGTTTGGCTATGAAAACATCTAAGGTACCGTGCAGAAGTTGAAGAAGGTAATTGTGTTATGTTCAACAATGTACATCATGGGCTTGAGGTTTTTGTGGGTTGTCACATTCACAGCTTTTGCTGTGTGCTGATATTTGGAGAGCAGGAACAGAAACGCTTAAGGGAGGAAAGGACCATTAGGATTGGGCACAGTGGAAGCTGAGGCTGTTGTCCTTTTTTTTTTTTTTTTAAAGATTTTATTTTTATTTATTTTTAGAGAGAGGAGAAGGGAGGGAGAAAGAGTGGGAGAGAAACAGCAATGTATGGTTGCCCCTCACATGGCCCTCACTGGGGACCTGGCCTGCACCCCAGGCATGTGCCCTGGCTGGGAATCGAACCGGGACCCTTTGGTTCCCATCCCGCGCTCAGTCTGCTGAGCTACACCAGCCAGGGGAAGCTGAGGCTGTTGTCTCTTTATTGCCCAGCAGGATAATTGTCTACTATTTGTTGTCTACTATTGCCCAGTAGAAAATGTCTTATGTATCTTTGTAAGCATTGGGGATAAAGGAGGCCACAGCTGAGACTATTCTCACAATACCTGTTCTCACAATTGCTTAAAAGCTC
Source organism: Micronycteris hirsuta (assembly GCA_004026765.1). Taxonomy (NCBI): domain Eukaryota; kingdom Metazoa; phylum Chordata; class Mammalia; order Chiroptera; family Phyllostomidae; genus Micronycteris; species Micronycteris hirsuta. Next base: position 2,376 of record PVJI01012947.1, on the reverse strand, counting down.
AGCTGCCTCCTGACATCTGTGTGCTGATAAGCTACATGTCTCTATCTCTTTGTGTTTAGCCTGAGTAGGTCCTGAAGTCCTGAGTATCTGTAGGGAAAGCATGAGGTTCTTGACACCCCCCTCAGCCTACCGGTCGGCCTGAGTTCTGGAGCCTTTTTCATTTGTAAGCTGGCTGGGTCTTTCACAGAGCCCGGATTGTAAACTCCTGCAGAGCCAATCTTCTCGCACTGCTCCCAGGAAGATTGGACTTGGACACCGAAATGTATCCAGGGTCTGTACTTTTTAGCTGACCAAAGACCAAAATCTTACCAGTCATTCAGGAGGGGAACTGCTAACTCTAGAATCTTATGGGAAATCTGTGTTCCATGATAGAGTGCATTGGATGCTGTGATATTCGTGAGTTAAATGAAGTATAAAGAGGTGTCATATTTTGACTGCTCGGATTTTTCTAAGGGTACAGGGTTTTTTGAACTGGTTGTTAAATCTGTATCCTTCTTATTTCTCAACTAATAGATTAAATATGGCTTACCCACCTAAAGAGCCCCAGAAACATCAATGTCAGCATACACTGTGATTTTGTGCAGCCATTGTTTTGGTCATTATTTTATCACAAGGTCAAATATCCCCAGAAAGCTGTGGTTTCTTTTTTAGTTTTTCTCATTAGCTACTGGAATTACTCTTGTCAGTTTCCCTCAAAGTACTGAACTTGGTCAAGGTTTATGCAGAATGAGTGAGTACCAAGTGTTGCTTCTCAAAACAGTATAAAAGGAAAGGGGCTTTTGAGTAGACTTTGCACTGTGAGAATATTGGTATTGACACTGTTTATAATTTGGAGTATAGTTTGAAGACCAGATTCTACTGTTTGTCGCATACTGGTTAATATGGCTGTAAAGAGGAGATGAATGTGGCTACTTTTCCAAGTCTATTACTCAGGAGGACTGTAAATTTGATTGGCTGTTACAATTCTAGCAGAATCATTCGATTTGAGAGCAATAGAAAGATAAGATATCCAATTACCCAAATGATTTGCAGGGTTAGCCAACGTTGTCATGGAGACACGAGTTGGAACAAATTAAATTTTAAGCAATAAAATAATCTTAAAGCCCGTCTGGGAACAAGAAAATTTGGCAGTGGCACTTACCTGAATTGAATCTTAGCTTGACACGATGTTGTTTGACATTGATATACTGTGGGGGCCTAAACTTATATATGGCACAACATTCCCTTTAAAAAGTAGCTTGGCCAAAGAAGTAAAGGGGAATATTAGTAAAACTCAGGATACTAGCATTGATTCCATGGCTTAAATGATAATTAGGCTCCGGGTTCCCGGGAATATTTTGTATTTAAGGATTGAAATGCCTTAATAATGAGTAAGCATCATTAATTGGACACTTGAAAGAAGATTGACTTCTCAGCAGTGTTCAGTTTTTGGAACCGCTGCTCCCTTTGTGTGTGTTAACAGACGTAAAAGAAGTCATGGATGTCTTTTGGTGGGGGGTGGGGGTGTACATATGCATATATTTGCATGTACAAGTAAGGTGATTTTGGCACAGGCCCCTGCACTGCAGATGATTCTGTGTATTCTTTAAAATTTCGATTTAGCTGCAGGACTGCTTACACACTGGAAAAATCGCCTTCCAAACTTTAGCTGATGACCCAAAACCTGAGTATGCGTCACCCTGGGGCTTAGAAGGTTATTTCCCCCTATTAACGTATTTATTGTTTAACTGGTTCCTGGCTTGTGCCACAGATTTGAAAACAGCCAAGTGGCCCAGAAGGAGGGAGGGCTTTTATCCACATGTCTATTAGACAGATGGAGATGAAAATTGGTCTGAGGTCAAGCCATTTGCAGCGTTCTCACAGCCTTCGATTTTCCTCTCATCCTCACCACAGATCATCTCAAATGATTCAGTAATGACCAAAAGTGCAACCTTGACCTTTATTCCCTGGTGGATTACTGTGTTTCACAGTCCAAATGGCAGGAAGTCTATGCTGTTCTTCCAGAAGGAGCTCAGCATTATTGAACCAGCCCAGCCCTGTGGGAACCCTGTGAGGGCAGACCAGTGTAACAGGATATGTGGGTTAAATTTGGTTTCTACTGCTCTGGGAAACAAGAATTGACATGTCCTGAACCCACATAATTAATGGAAGAATATCTGGGATGCTTTCTAAAAACACACATGAGCGCAGAAATTGATTTGTCTACTTGTAAAATAACTGGTGAATTATAGGAGTGGTAACTTCTGGTGGCCCCTCGTTTCTCAGTTGTTCTCACTTTCATAATTTAGTTGTTCTCTCTTCTTATTTAATGCTTCCCCCGTATATCTTAGACAATACATTGTGACACTGTATCATATTAAAGTTATAAATGGACAT